>PVKS010004119.1:0-96569 GCA_004027875.1 Aplodontia rufa
GGGGGGGGGCCTGAATCACTCCGTGTACCACTCAGACATGTACCTCTAAAACTTTTTATCTCCTGCCCTTTCTTTACCAAATGAAATACTCTGAATTTTAAGCTGCTTGGCACTTGATTTCTTTCACTTCCCAGTTTCAGCTGGGACTAGAACCAGCAGTTACCGGAATTGTAAATTTACCCACCATATTTTCCTGATTAGAGAATTTTCAAATTTGCATCTGTATGCAGAAGTTTTTCTGAAATAGTTGATTTTTTTTTAATATTCTGCCTTATTCCCTATTTCTAATAAAACCCCTATTTGCAAAATGCCCCTGGTGGGACAGCTAGTTTCTGAAAGTTCCTCCCAAATCCATAATTCTGAGGAACTTATCTTTTCTTAAGAGTCAATTTTTATTTTTTCATCTGATTCTTATTTTTTCAACACTTAGTTGTGAATGTGGACCTGGGGTTTGAACCTGGATCCTTGCAGATGCCAGGAAGCACTCTACTGCTAAGCCACCTCTCCAGCCCTCTAAGGAACATTTTTTTTCCCTGGAACAATGTTTTTTTAATTGATGAGTTGAATTGTTGTAAAATCATAAATGCATATAAAGTAACAATATGATATGCATTTGATCCTAGTCCAGAATCGCTCCCCCATCACCCATACCCATCTCCTGATTCTTCTATATTCCTCCCAGAACAGATATAAATGTTTATGATTGTGAATTTCCCAGAATTAAGTGGTTACATAAGTATTATTTGGCTTCTCAGGGGACTAAGGAACTTCATAACCAACTCAAATGCAAGAATAACCCCAACCAGGGCTGGGGGTATAGCTTAGGGGTACAGTGCTTGCCTAGCATGCCTGAGGTCCTGGGCTCCATCCCTAGCACCACATGGGAAGAAAAAAAAATGCTGGCATTTCTTATAAGAATGGCCTAACTAAATGGTTTTCACAGACTCCAAAATACTGATTGCTAGTTGCAAAAACATTACCATTTTCTTCCTTATGGGCAAGCAGTTTGCTTCTGAGTAGTCAAGGATCATGGAGGTTACTTTGGCAAATAACTTTAATAATCCTGCTGGTAATTTAGCCATATGTAGTCATTTTTTGTGATTATCGTTTTGGCCTCTGGTCATATCCACTACAGAGCAGCCTAGAAAATGCTCTTAGCAGTGAGACCCCCAAAGTAGAAAGGACCATTATTGTCAGCTGGTTGAAAATTTCCATTTGCTGATATTTCCTGAGTAGATACTATGTGCAGACATGGTGTTAAGTGACAGTAGAATTGCTTCTGTGGGTGGCGCTTGTTCTATCTTCTTACCGATTGGTTTGTTCTCCTGAGTGGCTTTCTTTTTTCCTTTCAGTTGGTCTTGGAGCTTACTTGGCTGTCCTAAAGCCTCTGAAAATAGCCATTCAAACACATCTTTCTTCTGGTCTCTGCCTTGCTGCTGATCCTTCCCTTTACATCTGTGCTGTGTCTATTGGTGGCTTCCAAGAGGAGCTATCTCATCTTCCAGCACTGGATAAGGCCATGAGTTCCAGAAGGGGAGGTGAAAGGTAGAACTGAAGCAAAAGTAAGACACACAGCTGTCTGAAACTGGAGAGAGAATAGTTACAGAAAATGTCAAAACTCATTTTACCGTTTTACTCTTTTTCGTAAGGCAATATATAATTGTGTTTTTTTCTAATTGTGCATTTTTGGTGACTTGCTTTTTTTAGAGATTAACATATGAAGAAAGAATGGCTCGCCGACTACTAGGTGCTGACAGTGCAACCGTCTTTAATATTCAGGAGCCAGAAGAAGACGCAGCTGATCAGGTACTACGTTGCTCTGGATTTCTATTCTGTCCATTCTCCCCATGCTCTTTATGAACACTGTACTTGGGATCTGTCTTCAAAAAGTAGAGAACAAGCCACAGAAAAGCAGTATTAATATCATTAATCAACCTCACAGCTAATATTTATTGAGCAAATGCCACATGCCACACACTGTGTTAACTGATTAGAATAATTTCTATCAGTGATTCTTGTTCTATCTTCTTATTTATCTGTTTATTTTCCTTTTGAGTATCCTACTTTTTCTGTCCTGTGCTTTATAAATAAAGCAGTTTGGTATAGAGAAACACATTTTCATTGACATTGTTTTAAATAGCTGGTAAATACTTCCCATTATATTCATTTTTTAACAGCAAAAATTAAACTTTTATTTTATTTTTATTTTTATAATTTTTTATTTGTTTGACATAGTTGTACATATCGGAGGGAATTGCTGTTGTATATTCATGCATACGTGGATATTGACACAGTGACTTAGTAAGTTAAGGCCCATTATATTCTTAATATCCAGCCAAATATCAATGTACAGAAAAGAGTGCCTTTATCTTCCTTTTTTTTCATTTCTTTTTCTCTTTTTTTAAAGAAAGAGGGGACAGTGACAGAGAGAGAGAAAGAGAGAAGCAATTTTTATTTAGTTTTTCATGTGACTTTCTTTCCTCGGACATTTCATTACGTACATGGTGCTAGGATTTGAACTCGCCTACTTGCGCATGCCAGGCAAGCGCCATAACCGCCCACCCACGGCTCCAGCCCCTTTATCTTCCTTTACATATAAAGCATTTACCAGCAAGCAGCAAAAACCCTAAAATTTTATTTTTATTCCCCGGTCTCCACAAAAAACAAAAGAAAGAAAATTCATGGAGTTGATATAAATTGCTCTATAATCTCTATTGCCTCTATTCAGTTTCTAGATGTAGTTTCAAGTTAAGGGGGGAAACAATCTTTCAAAACAAGTTAAAGAGTGAAGTGCATTCTCCTATCTATTGAGAAATGTGCCATTCTTGAAAATCTTGACAGTTCCTCTGTGTTAAATTTGCCTCCATGGAAGCTGCACTTAAAGAAAACTAGAACTCTTGCTACAGCTTATTACTCCTGTCATTCGTTTTCACTTGTTTTTTCTGCCATTACAGGATATTGGGTCTCCTCATGCCTCTGTAGAGAGTGTTCTGGATGGTCAAAAGGTTAAACTTTTCACCTTTCTTTTCTTCACAACCTTTCACTGTGACTGTTTTCTACTTTTCTTCCTTTTTAAACTGTGTCTGTCTTTTCTTCCATATATTAATTATAAGTGCTGTGATCAGTGTCAATTTTCATTTAAAAGCAGATGAGCAAAATAACCATAGCGTGACTTTTTTTGTCCTTATTTACAAACAAATTTAATTCTGACATTAGTGGATACTCTGAACTGTAATCATGAAGAGGTTTCCATTTGTTAGACACCTTTCTGGAGGAGAAGTACCCATTCTTAAAGTGATCAGTAGTAATGAAACAAAACAGCTTGAGGTGTATTGTTCACCCTCTTTTTACAACTTGTTTTTCTTCCTTCAAACCAACGGTTTTTTAAAGATTAACTTTTTAAAGACAAAACCTAGTTAAAAAGGTCTCCCTATTTAGCATGAAATGGGGAATATTATATAATGGGCTGCCTGGTCTCCTTGCACTTTGTAAGCAAGACCTGTGGAATCCACCTTGAACACAATAGGATGTTGACAGGTTTTGCTTTGTATTTTTAACCACAAATTCTGACTACAGTGTCAATCCTGATTTTCTTTTAAAGACATGGTTTCCTAACAGCTGCAGAGCTAAGGAGGAGGCCCCTATGAGATGGGTTAAAAAAAAAATCATAGCGCCATTTCTTCCATTATTCATTTGATAAACTTCTGTGTCACCTGCAGTTGCTTGCCACATGTACCCTTAGCCTTCTGGAGAGGTGCACCAACCTGCAGCAGCACTTATGCTCCAAAAAGAAATTAGTGTTCCTTTGTGTGTTATTTTTTAACAGATTAGGAATATATAGCCTTTACTTCTTTCTTTTCTTCTCCGCTTCACCCCTGTCTTATGATAAAAGAGAATAAAATAAAACAAAACTAACTCATTTTCCTAGTTTTTATTGTTGCCTGATTTTTGGGGGTTTTTTTATATAATGATAGGACTGAAAGACAATTTGAAATGTCACATATACTCACTTCCAGATGTGTTTTGTTTTCTATGGAATAGAATTGGATTCAGACTATTTTGTTTTTAAGCTGTACGGTAAAAATACCACTGTCTTTTTAGTGCCTTGTTGGAGAGGGGGCTAAGACTCATGAGACACTATTCAGAGAGGGCTTGAGGTTGCTAACTTGAACTTTCTTTGTTTGACACAGGAATACAAAGTCTCCAGCTGTGAACAGAGACTCATAAGTGAAATTGAGTACAGGCTCGAAAGGTCTCCTGTGGATGAGTTCGGTGACGACGTTCAGTATGGGGATGTGCCTGTGGAAAATGGCCTGGCACCATTCTTTGAGATGAAGCTGAAACATTACAAGATCTTTGAGGGAATGCCTGTAACTTTCACATGTAGAGTGGCTGGAAATCCAAAGCCTAAGGTGAGTTTATTTTCTGTTGCTATAACAAAATGCTTAAGACTGTGTAATTTATAAACAAAGAAGAGAAAACCTAGTCAGATTAATCAAAACCTAGTCAAACCTGGTCTATTTTTACCATATACCTTTACCATTTTGGCTCACGGTTCTGGAGGCTAGGAAGTCTGAGAACATGGTGATAGCAAGGGCTCCATGCTTTAAACTCACTGCCAAAAGCAAAAGGGCTTCACATGGCAAGACAGAGGTGGTGTGCTAGAAATTGCTTTTATAACAAAGATACTCCTAAAAGGACCCCATTAATCATTAGAATTCATGAATGAATGAAGCTATTAATAAGGGAAGGGCCCTCATAACCCAATCACCCTTGCCAAAGGTCTCACCTCTCACCTGTGCTGCACTGGGGACCAAGTTTTCAGCAAATGAATTCCAGGGATGTAACCAAACTGCAAGAGTCATATTTTCTGAGGAAGAGTCTGGCTTAAAATATAGCAGATATGATAGGAAGAAGAGATACAGACTTACTTTCTTAGTACTCAGGATATAAGATGTTTTAAGTTCTCTAAGTTGAAGGTCATCTTCAGGAAGCACTAGAAATCAAAATGAGTGGAGGGTAAGGGGAATAGAGTTGAAGCTTGAAGAATACTGGGATAGGATAGGATAGCATAGGATAGGATAGGTCAGGGTCTCAATAAGAACAATTGAATAATTAATAATGAACTTTTCATACACCTACATACCTACATCATTTACTCTTCATTATTACTCTTAAATTTAAAATGGCTAAAGAGGACTCTGTGAGATTAACCTTCCCAAGGTCAGAGAGCTGTTGAGTAGCTGGACTTGGACATGAACCAAGGGCTGTGCACCATACAGAGTAGTATTCACTACTGGTGACAAAAGAAAAACAACTTCAAATCTTTATTTAATCTACAAAACCAAAGCCTCCTAGAATGGAGGTGGGGTGAGGAATACTGCTTAGCAGGATTAGTCTAACTGGATGGGAGGCTCTCCCTACGACACATGGAAGTGCTGGTTAGGGAGCAGTCATACCAAAAAAAGGAGGTCTAGAATCACTGTTCACTAGCTCAGCAAAGCAATAAACAGGATTATTCTTTTTACTAACTTAATCAAAAAGAACAGAAAAGGTAAGAAACTGAATATGAAAGTTAGTTCTGGATGATGAAAATCCTTAGGCTTTTTTCAGAAGTATGCATACTGTTTCCCCATAGGACATTGTCATGGCTTAAGCCATCAGACCCCTGCCGGGTAGAAGGGAGGAGATGCTGCTAAACACAGGTTCATAGTAAAGACTTGCAAACCATCTGAGGAAATCAACAACCATGCGAGGGTCAATAGCACAAGAAACAACACGAGAAGCATGAGTATTGTACAGGTTGAACGATCTTAAGACTCTAAAATAACTATATTTAAAATGACTAAAATGATTTTAAAAGGAATAGAAACTCCAATGAAAGAACAAGAAAGTACCAAAAATGTAAATTTGTACAGTAAAGATAGAGAAATGAGGAACACACTCACTGATATTAAAAGGGGAACAATGGAGTAAAAGAGCTGAAATGAGAATTAGAGAAAGGAAGAAGGTAAAGTGATGCATATAGTGCCTGGCGCCTGCAGACACTGCTTCTCTGAAGTGCCATGCACTGTTTTGTTCTCACAATGAGATTAGTTTTCTTAAATTGACTTTATGGTTATACACAGCAGTTGGGTTCATCCCAACAAACTCATATATGCATGGAAATGGATTGGGTTCATGATCCCCCTTCTCCCTCCTGTCCTTCCTCCCCTCTCCCCTTCTCTTTCCTCTACTCTACTAGACTTCCTTTAGCTCATCTATTAATTTGTATTTGATTGATTCTTTTTGTAATCTTATCCTTCCCTCCCCCTTTCCTTTATTTTACTTTAGCTTCCACATATGAAAGAAAACATTCAACCTTTGAGTTTCTGAGTTTGGCTTATTTCACTTAGCATATTCTCCATTTCCATCCATTTACCAGCAAATGCCATACGTTTATTCTTTGTAATAACTGAGTAGAACCTCCTTGTACATATATGCCACAATTTTTAATCCATTCATCTAATGATGGGCATCTGGGTTGATTCCATAATTTAGCTATTGTGAACTGTGCTGTTAAAAACATTGACATGGCTGTATCACTGCAGTATGCCAACAATCAGGTTAATTTTACCATCATAATCTTTTCCTAAAACTGAATTCCACCCACAAAGTCAAGAAAAATAGATCAAAGAAAATTGCCTTAAATTTTCAAGACCATATCTACTGTCTAATAAAATAGTACTTTTAAAATAAACTCTATTGTTATAGGAAACTTCTTTACCATGTTCTTAGCACAATTGGGTAATAGCTATGTATTCACAACATATCAAATGCATGTATTAAAAGTAAATCTACAACTTTTGAATGAAATCCATTAAGATATTATACCTTGAATTTCCAAAGTGTTCACAAAAAAAGATCCCACATTATTTTTAAATCTTACCCAGGCTTAAGATCATTTAATCAAATTCTAAGATTGATTCATGCTTTTGTTGTTGATGTTGTTTTTTTGTTTGTTTTGGTGCCAAGGATTGAACCCAGGGGTGCTTAACCACTGAGCCACATCACCAGCCCTTTTTTATTTTTTATTTTGAGACAGGATCTTGCTAAGTTGCTGAGGCTGGCTTTGAATTTACAATCCTCCTGCCTCAGCCTCCTGAGCCACTAGGATTATAGATGTGCACCATTGCACCTGGGGGATTCCTGGCAATTCCTATTCTTATAGAATACTTGGTTCACTTGAAACAGTGGACTTTGTTTTTAACATAACAGGTTTTTTTTCCTGAGGCAAATTTAAATGTTTCACAGATCTAAAAAGGCTTGTTTAGAATCTTTTATTGTCAGGTTTTCTTTTATCCTGCCTTCTTCCCCTCTCACTCTTCTCCTTTCCCCCTCCTTTCCTCATTCCTCTTCTTTCCCTCCCTGGATTATAAAAGAGCTAATTCCTCCATGTTATATATAAATTATGTTCATATGCAATATTCATCATATTTAAAGAAATGCATCCTTTTTTTTTTAGCTTTTTTTTTTTAAAGTATCCCCTCCTTTGGCATGTTGGTTCTGGTGGAGACAAGGGAAAATAGGAAATTATTTCTAATTTACCCTGTTTTCATTCCTTCTACTCTTCCCTTCCCTCTTCATTAGCAATCTTGGCAAAAGTTTGGAACTATTTATTAATTTTTATTTAAAAATTATATTCTAAATATAATGGAGGTGAAAATGAATAAAGAAATAACTGCAAAGAACTGGGACATCATGGCAAGAATGCAAAAGAAAGTGTATTCTAATTACACTTATTTCACAAAAATAATCAAACCACTAAAAAATGTGTGATAATTAAGGAGTATGACATTTTATATAATTTAATTTTTAGTACTGAAAATTATTAGTCAATGATTAAGTTTTAGTTTTAAAAAATCAAAAAATAATATAGCTTCTGTAAATTTGGAACTAAAAAACCAGGAGTCAGAAAATCCATAATAGAACCTGATAATTCAAACATTTATTTAGTACTGCATATGCTTATCCTTTTCTTCTGTTAAAAATAAAGATTTCAAAAAGATTTTTCAGATTCAAATACTTTCTCAGAGAACTGAGTTTCAATGTCCATTTATGTTCTTAATTTGTGTTTGATTTACGTTAAGGAAGATGTTCATTTTAAAAACTGAAGCATCTAAAGTAGTTTTCTTCTGTCAAGAATCAATTAGGAATGCTTTTGGTTGCAAAGGATTTGCTGCAGTTTAAAATTAGGGGAGGATGTGTTCTATTAGATTATCAAATGATTTATTGCATGATAACATCATTATAACATGAAGTCTGAGGTGGATTGGCACAGACTTACTTCAGCATCTCAGTCATGTTAGGGCTGCCATACAGTCATTCATTATGATCTTGCAACTGTATGCTTTATTACCTAAATCAAAAATAATAAGTCGTTAGACACCCATGACAACCACCTTTATTCAAAGGTGAGGGAAGCAGGGAGGATCTATAGAAGAGGGAATTGGGCTACTTGAAAATTTATTTTTTTCACGCTTAATTTTCTATCAACCCAAGATATACAACTGAGAATTATTATACTTTTCAGTAACACTGTGTTTCTTTAACATCATGGGGAGAGTTGACAAGCTTTCAATCTTTCATCGTATTCTTCTTGCCCAGAATTAAAGCAATAGATTTCTAACCCTCTCCGACTCTGAACTGCTGCCTCCCTTCTCCCACTTTTCTTTTCTCATTTTTATGGGTTCATATTAGTTATACATGACATTAGGATTCATTCTGACATAATTATAAATGCATGGAATATAATTTGCTCTAATTCAGTCCCCAACACTTCCCTTACTCCCCTTCCACCCTCCCCATTCCCTTTCCTCCACTTCCCTGCCACTCTTTTATTCATTTAGCATAGCTCGGCGGCATGATTGGAGTGCAGGGTCTGTGTTTGTTCTACTTGTCTTACAAGTCATACATTGTACTTTTCAAAACATTTGAAAAAAGGAAAATACCTGTGATGCTACTTGATAGAAATAATCACTGCTAAAACCACACACACACACGCACGCACGCACACACACACATACACACACATCCCTTTGTGCAGATAGATTAATATAAATGTCATATTTATAAAAGGAAAAAGAAGATATATGCAGTTTTTAAAAGGCTACAGCTGGGGGTATAACTCAGTGGTAGAATGCTTGTCTAGCATGCATGAAGCCCTGGGTTCCATTCCCAGCACCAAGGGGAGGGGAAGGGGCGTATGATTTTAAAAAACTAAAATGGACTTGAACTTGTTTGCCACCTGCTTTTTTCCTATTCGGGTGTTGGGTTGAACATTTCAACATGAAAAATCAAATCAGCCATACAGACTGCCCTGTTGTTATCAGTCCTCTAAATAGAGTAAGAGTACACCTTAGTCTTCATTTCCTTCCACAGATTTATTGGTTTAAAGATGGGAAACAGATTTCTCCAAAGAGTGATCACTACACCATTCAAAGAGACCTTGATGGGACCTGCTCTCTTCACACCTCAGCCTCCACCCTAGATGATGACGGAAATTACACAATTATGGCTGCCAACCCTCAGGTAAAAAACCACCTTTCTTACCTTTTTCTTACAAGTAATACATTTTACTTTTCAATATATTTGAAAAAAGAAAGAAGCAGAAAGAAGAAAAGGTTTGGGCTCTTGTCTATACAGCAGAGGAGCTATTTAATAAAAGGTGAAGTTTGCACTTCTTGTCTTATGAAACTATTTTTTCAAATCTAACATCTGTCTTGGTTTCAGAGGCTAAAAAAATTTGTTCTGTATTTATTTGTTACATCAGGTATTCTTCTATAGGAATGATTCTGGTGCAGATATGCTTTCCTTCCACAAATTACTAAGGCCTCATATGTATATACCTCCTGTGGAGGTTATGGGGTCATAGTGGTGAACAAGACAGTACTGCAATAGAAAATAATCTAGTAAAAAAAGTATATAATTTCAGAGAGGAAATACAGGAGGACAAGAAGATACATTCTTGGCCCAGGCCTAAAGTTCTGTCCTCATTAAACATTAAAATTTGATAATGCCTATGTATATCATGTTTCTATCAAAATTTTTTTATCTTGTGTTTGCCCTTACATTAGGGTCAAAAAATTGCCTTCTTAGAATTTCATGAGAAGTTGCTGGGTATCATCATGTTCCTAATTCAAGACCACAGATTCTCTTTTATTGAGCATCTTGTATACTCTAGCTACTATGCTGATTACAGGGGACACAAAAATGAATAAGTGATTTTGTACCTTAAGAGCTCAATGTTTGACAGGATACTTTTTTTAAAAATGATATTCAAATTATCCAACTAGTCAGATTTGACAGCACAGCAAACTCTTCATTGTCAACAAGTTTCTAATAGAAAAAAAAAAAAAGAGGGCTAGACTGGTGGCTCGGTGGTTACAGCACCTGCCTAGCATGCGCAAGGACCCTGGTTCGAACCCCAGCACCACAAACACAACAAAGTGTGCAAGCAACGAGGACCACATGCAAAACTAAATAAAATTGATTCTTTCTCTCTCACTCTCTCACTGTCCTTCTCTCTTTAAAAAAAAATAAGTTTCTACATTAATGCTCCTTGAGGTTCTAATTCTGTAATGAATACACAACCATTACTCTGAAAAAATGGTCAAAATCATAAATGTTCTATGAAGAACATTTTAATGAGTGTGTTCACATCTGGCATAATTGTAAAAACAAAAGTAGAAGTTGCTTTTTTACCTTATTACATATTTTCAGTGTGTGTCCTTGACTATCAATAAACTTTATCCTTCAGTTTTCTGCCTGTTTTTTAAAAAAAAAAAATGGTGGAGAACTCAAAAGAATCCAGAATTTTTCATTGCATCCTTTATTCCTTTTTTCCCCTAGAAAGGCTGGGGTTTATTCTGGGGATAGAATTATCTGTGTTCCTTAAGTACTTGGCAGAACTGGGTTCCTGCTTTTAATTTAAAGCATGTTTTAAATTGCTATTGAAGCAAGCCATTTTATAGAACAAAAGAACGTAAATGTAAAACTTCAGTTGTGGGTCTGCTTCTACTCTTCTTCAGATTATACTAATGTATTTGTACATATGGAAAAGTTCTAAATTAGGAGAGACTCAGTGCTCACGGCATTGCAGCATGCAGAGTTTAAGACACCAGGGCAGCCTCCCGGTTCAGTAGTGTCTCGTCACTTACACTGTGCTGATAGAGGACTACTGAAGATCCCCCTTGTATCATTCCACACTGTACACGTACATCATAGCCTCATATTGGACTCATGAATATACATAATTATGGGTCAATTAAAAAAACAAATTAAAAAAATCAAGATAATTTTACCCAAAGCCCTGTGTATGAAACCCTAGACCTCCAAAAAAGATCCGCTTTGTAAACATAGGAAAAGGAGGAAGGAAAGGAAGTCAAAGAAATGGCATGGACATTGTAATGCAGGGGTTAAGAGCACGAGTTCTAGGGCGCAGTGGCGCACACCTGTAATCCTAGTACCTCTGGAGACTGAGGCAAGGCGTTGTCGGTTCAAAGCCAGCTTTAGCAACTTAGCAAGGCCCTAAGCAACTTAGCAAGACCCTGTCTCAAAATAAAAACTAAAAAGGGCTGGGGATGTGGCTCAGTGGTTAAGTGCCCCAGGGTTCAATCCCCGTACAAAAAAGATTTTTAAAAAATTTAGAGTTTGAGCTCTGGCATCAGGCAGATCTGAGTTGGAATTCTGACTCCATCACGAATTACCAGTGTGACCTTTAGCAAGTCACATCACTTCCCTGTGCCTGTTTCCTCTTCTAAAATATTAGAATAATCATATGGATTTCTATAACACATGTAAAGCATTCAGTTTACCTGGCACATAGTATGCTTTCAATAAATGCCATTTTCATTGTTCTAATTAGCCCATCTTCGAATAGCAATCCTAAGACTTGGCAGAAGCCTGGGAACCTGGAGGGAAAGGATCAGTTATATCTGCTGAGTATTCTGCCCCACCATACTGTAGAAAGTAAGCCGTCCATTGGGATGGAATTTCCCCCCAACTTGTTTCTGGTGTGTGGTCTTCTGACCTCCTGGCTTTTCCCTTTTATCACCCCCAGGGAAAGGGAGTTAGGCAATGGATGTGGCTGTGCCACAGTGCCACAGCTGCAGGCTTGGGTGGAGGAATCTATGAACCAGAGAATGGGCTCCACCCTTAGCACAGCTGACACTGGCCACACAGGAACCTGGGAAGCTGCTCTCTTCACCCCTGAGGGTCAAGAGAAGACCCCAGAGAGAGTGGGACCTCAGTCTAGGTCCCATTAGTTCTACTTTACCAAATCCCAGGCTCAGCCCCACAGTAAACTCTCTAGTCTTGCCCTCCACCCTTTGGGAAAAAGACAGCTATAAGAAGTGGACCAGATTGCATGGCGTATCCCAAAGCCCGGCTCTGCGATTTCAGCAAAGGGTAATATAAGTGCCCTGGGTTGGGGAGGGTTTGCACAAAAGGCACCCCAGGGATCACAGCAGTTAGCCCTGTTCCTAAAGCCTAGAAGCCAAAGGTCTCTAAATATACTATTTTAATTAAGAGGTGAGGCTAAAAGTTTCCTTTTCCATCTAAATAACCACAGACAGACCAAAGGAGGGGAAAAACTCATGAAAAAAATCTGAGGAAATCCTAAAAGCGACATTCAGGCCTCAACCAGAATGTGTAGGTGTGTATATCTCACTGCGGTTGCTGTGAGAGAATTTCAGTATTTATGCTACTTGGCAGTAGTTGCTGTTCCAAGTTTCTGATCATGTTGTCTGGTTGATTTTAATTCCAAGAATGTAAAACTCCTTTTTTAACCTGAGATCTTCAGGGGCATATTTGCCAGATGCATATTTTGTGAGTCACCAACTAGATACTGGAACGAACTTACTTCTCATTAAAACAACAGTGGTATTTAAACCAATATAAGTGGCAGACCATTTTTCTAACTAACCTTTGGCATAAATTTTCATTTGTGGTTATAGGAATGCCAATATAGAACTGTTTAACTCTCGTAATTTTAACCTTATGACATTGAAGGATTTTGTTATTCTTCTAATTTATGAATTTAAACATGATTTTTAAAAAGAATGTCTTAAGTAGGCACTAAAAAAAACCTCAAAAGTAAAAGCTGAATCTCTCAAGATACAAAATGTAGTTGACAGAAAACAAGTTGGCTGCCTGCTTCCTATCCTTGAATTTTTAGTTACCTTGATTTTTTTCAAATTTTAAACATATTAGAGTATAAGAAGAGACAACTACATCTATTTTTTTCCTAATACACCTTAGGCTTCATGATGTGAAATGACCAAGGGAAAGGGGAAAAGGCTGGAGTGGAAAAATTAGTTCAGTAATGAAACACAGAAGGCAGAGCTTTTCTGAGCAGTGGAAAATAATTCCAGAAAGCAGCCAAGAGAAGGGTGAGAACCAAGGAAAGAGTAAAACATTAAAGTTCAGCAGAATATTTTATAGAATATGATATTTTTCCACCTGGGTTAACCTCTTGGGAATAAGAAACATGTTAGATATTGTTGATTGCATCCAATTCTACTTGGGACAGAACACACAGCTCTCAACGTATACCGCCCCTGTGTGCAGCTCAGAGCAATCACAGTTTAGCAAAATAAAGAGCGATTGTGCAGTGTAACACTAAACATTATGCCAAAATGCAGATCACAAAGCAGTCTATTTTAGACCCTAATCCTATCTTTAAGACACAACTAAATCTAAACACGAATGTTTTACTTTGTTTTGTTGTGTTGCTAAGTTACTTCATACAGCACTTGGATTTTGGAATAGCTGCTCTGCAGTTTGAAGTTTCCTCAAATTGCATTATGTATACAAGTGGCAAGCCTTTATAAAGACCTGTGTGTCACAAATTAAATTCATAAACTATGAAATAAATGTTATTTTCATATTATATAAATAACTGGCTTTGCATGGGGCATCAAATAATCCTTACAAGCTGGATGTAAACAGAATCAATTTTAACAATTCAAACTTCTTATTTGTACTATAGCTTTAAACTTTGGTTTTGTTTAGAATAGAAATGGTACACAAACTGAGTTAAATATTAAAAGTTAATTTGTTGATTGTGTTTTGTTTTAGCATTGTAAGTTTTCCTGGCTCATTTCAATCTTCTCTTTAAACATGCACTTCCATTATTACTTCACACAGTAATAAAGCAGAAAAAAATAAAAAGTTAAAAGCAAGTTCCTTAATAATAATGTGCATTAGAGCCTACTAATTATGATTACTAGGGTTAACTGGCACATTGGTATGATTAAAATCATTTAATACTACTTCTATATGAGCATTCTCCTAAACAAGGTGATCAGACTTAAAAACTCTGTATTTGCTATTAATGCACATTGGAGGCATCTTTAAAACTGCTTCATTGAGTTCTAGATTTCTTTTCAAATAAAAGTCTCAAAATTATATAACTTCTTAATTTTGATGCTTTCTAAATGCTCCTGAACACATATTGGTTAGCAATATATTTAGCCAAAAATACTATACTAATCAAACTAAATTTTTTTGCCTCCTGAAGACTGTGCCCTCCTCCCTTATGTCCAGAAATGGAAGTGTAGGAATACAAAGACCACAAATGGTAACATAAAAATTTTGCCTAAATCTGGGGGATTAAGGAAATTTCCATGGTAATATTTGTAAGCCTGGTTCCAACCAGTAACAGCAAAAACTTTGAAAACAGTGTAGAACTATGTAATCTCTCCAGAGTAGTGTTAGCCTGTATGCCCTGGTTTTTTTTTTGTTGTTGTTGTTTGTTTTTTGAGTTTGTTTGTTTGTTTTGGAAAGGGGAGGAGAAGGTAGGGCTTTTGCTTACCCTAAACATAGTCGAATAGGTAGTTGAGTAGAATGTCTTTCTTCTTACACCTCAGACACAGCCATCATATAAACAGATCACAACAGTGCTTGGCACCTCACAAGCACCAGCAGAAGTTAAAGGTTGGTCTACTTTCCACATATTCTGCCTCCTCTGCTAAAAGTATTTTGTTTTTTCTTCAAAGTAGATTACACTCTAATGGAGTATTTTACATATGCAAAAATTGTGTTAAAACAATTGTAAGATGCCTCCTGTTCATCTGTTATTATAATTATACCCACATTCATTACTATAGTATTTTAACATTTTGAGCATTTACTATATGCAAAATACAATACCAGGTACTTTACACATTTTAACTCATGTAATCATTGCAAGTACCAAGGCATTAACTGTATCATCCTGTTTCACAGAAGAAAAATTTTAGCTAGAGCTATATTACGAGTCCCTAAAGGAAAAGAACTGACTTACAAACCCAGACACTGAGATTCTAGAACTAAGGAATGCCATACAAAGGCATCTGAGCTCATACTGAGATGACAGATAGGGGAGACATTAGTTAAAACAGGTACTTTAAGAATTTTGAAAAGGAGCTAAGAGCATATCTCCAATAAAGTACATTCACTTGAAAATTTTGGGGGGTTAGCCAAGCCCAGACTGCGGCCCCTAAAAATCATCTCAATGCATATCCTGCATATAGAATGTCTCAGATCCATGGTAACACAGTACCAGCTATGAGGAATTTAATTATTTATGGTATCATGTGCCATTTACTATTTATAAGACTGTCTTAGGTTATAACATTCAACCCTTACAACATCCTTGAGATATATTCCTTTTCTTTACAGAAAGAGAAGCAAAGGCTTAACCAAACTCATTGATTTGCCCAGTTTCAGAAAAAGTCAAAACTCAAATTCAGGTTAGAGGATATATTTTTTTAAGCAACCCATTCTGCTTGCCAAAATTCAAAGTTAAATTTTGAATTTGACTTATATGTTTTTCTAACCATGTAAATGATTAGTTAATATTAATTTCTCTTGTGGATCCTGTCTCATGCCACAGGGAAGGATAGATTCAAATTAAATTATATGCATTCTATCATTGAAGCAGCAAATAGAGCAGCTCTCAAGGAAGCCATATCCTGTATCAGTGCATATGAAGTTATTTGTATTAAAAAATATATATATATATGTGTGTCCATGCTCAACCTCACGGATCTTATGTATTCATTTGACAAAGCATCTAGTAGGATATATCAATTGGATAATTTGTTATAAGGGTCTTCAAAGCAAGGCCACATCTCTATTTTCTATAGTAGGCATAGATTTGAAGGTATTAGAAAAAATTAACTTTCATATTTCAAGCAAGTTAAGGAAGTCCAAAGTTTTGCTGAGAGCTCAGGCCAAAGAATCTTCAGATACAATCATCTAATTAGAAATCATTCTCCTTAGGCATGTTCTACCTTTTTCTCCTTGGGACTTTTCAGGAAAAGCAGTGTTTTCACCACAACTAACAGCAAATGTTGTGAATGCTAGAGGGAGTCACATATCTAGTGATAGAAGATTAGTTAAATCTGTTCCTTTGGTACCACCTCTTTCTATTTGGCCATTCCAAATTCCTCTAGTCTGTGTTGCATTCCTATGTGTCTTTCCTCTTTCCCAGTGGTAAGAACCCTAAAGAAGTCCAGGCTTTGGGACACCTGAAGAGCTCTGTTGCCCAGATCCTGCCCTTCACTAAATTCTTCTATGATTATGCATGCCAGTAATTCCAGCTGAGTGGGAGGCTGCAGCAGAAGGATCACAAGTTCAAGGCCAGTCTGGTCAACTTAGCAAATCCCTGTCTCAAAATTTACAAATTAAAAAGACTGGTGACTTAGCTCTACAGTAGAGCACCCCTGGGTTCAATCCCTAGCATTATCATCAATCCTACTGTGGGTATTTTGGGTTTTTGTTGTTGTTGTTGTTGTTTAATTTTTTTATTAAGTAGTTATTATACAATCATAAATGCATATAAAGTGACAACATGATATGCATTTGTTCTTAAACGAGAATTACCCCCACATTGCCCAGGTATTTTGTTTTTTGATATGACATCACACCATATTCCCTGCACTTTTAGTACCCATCCTCCCCCCACCTCAGCCCACTCTCATTTGGAACACAACTCTTCACTACACACAGAATTCCCCCGCTTCTGTTTCTTGGTAACTTGTAATAAAAATGGATGCCACTGGTGGAATTTTATTTTGAACGTAAGTATATATGAAATAAGGGCTGCTCCTCAATCCTGAGCTAGAATTCATGAAGTCTAATCATTGATGATATAACTGCCTCTCATTTTTCCTCTTGCTTTTACCTTTTGGTCAGCATCTGAATTTAGAAGTGTTTGGTCATTCTTTTGAAAGAAGGGAGAAGAAAGTAAAGGACAAAAACATGCTTGTTGCTTTTCTGCTAGTAATAATGAAGAAAAAAAAAGAGAAGGAATTGAAAAGAAAAGCTAAACTTACAATAGGTGCCTTATTCATGTCATCAGGTCCCCCAAGTATTGTCTGTCCACATAACAGCAATTATCAAATTTTCAGTTGGCAAATTTAAGAGATCTGATACCTTTTCCCTCGCTAGGCTCTTATCATATGACTCATATATTTTAGGTATTTAACTGCTTCTGGTTTTTCAATGTCACATAGGTTCATTTCCAGAGAACGTGGTGTCATTTAGTGCTATGTTCTTCTTGTTATTCCCCATAGATACCTCTTATATAATGCTCATTTTATTATGCAAACATTTCTTAACATACTGTTTGGAGAGCGGACACCATTAACAATTGATAAATATATCTAAAAAGATTTGACAGAAAATCAAAATCATCTAGTTGTGATTTCAGAATTAACCACAACCAATAAATATTTGCCCATGAATATAGAATCACCATAAGAAAATAATGTCCTGCTATATTTTTCAATTCAATTCCATGTATTAGGGAAACCATAGCAGATTACAATTAATTCACTGAGAGGTAACAAGTTCCATCCTAGATAAAAGATTTAGCATTCAGAGAAAGACCTTGTCACCTGAGTTCTTAGTTTTATTGAGGAGCTTGACCCAGGGAAGTGCTTTTCTGAGAGGGGTAGGTTTTATTACTTATGACACACTGAGTTGTTATGAAATGATGTCTTATGGAGAATAGGGCACCAGACATGAGAGTACTTAATGGTTAAGAGTTTTGCACTGCAAATAATCTCTTTTCCTGATATCTTGGACAGGGCCGCATCAGTTGTACTGGGCGACTAATGGTACAGGCTGTCAACCAAAGAGGTCGCAGTCCCCGCTCTCCCTCCGGCCATACTCATGCCAGAAGGTATTGCAGATGTTCCCTCCTATAGATGTTACTGTTTACTTATTACCATATATTCAGGATTACTAGAATCATAGTATGGGCACAAAATAAACAGAAGACAGAATAAGAATACAAAATTCAAGTGTGTGATGCTTGATTACTATGCTCCTTTATAATTCAGAAAGGGGAAGGGACCAAATATTTACTAATATGTGCTGAGCCTATTCCAGTATACCATGGTTAGTTTGTTAAGTAGGGCACATTTTATATATGAAGAAATCAAGACTCAGTACCGTTAGTTGGCACTTGACACAATAATACTAGTAAATGGAACACAAATGTTCAAAAGCAAGCTTCTCTAACCAACAGCTCTGAAGGCAAAACCCTACAACCTATTGCCACTGGATTTCTTAAAATGAGCTAGGTGGTTATTGTCCATTTTTAAATCACTTAATTCAAAACACAAGACCGTTAGACCATAAATCTTGGTCATATTATAAATGCTCAAATATCTGCCAACAATAATAGGATGTGCTTTCCATTCCTACTAGCCCTGCATCTATGAAGGATGCTCACAGAGTGATGGCAGGCAGGGACAGAGAAAGGATATTATTTCTTATAACATTTGCCCTTAAAGAATATGGTAAGTCAATCAGCCTATGAACCTAAGTTCCTGTCGAGATATTTTGCAGACCAAACATCCTGAAATTATCCTGATTGTAAAAATGTAGGCCATATATGCACAACACCTTTGGTTAAGAGAAACACAGTTAGGCTCATAGGGAAAGGCAGGAAGCATCAAATAAGAGGTGTGTTTGTACCACACTGTGTGATGATCCCCAGTCCTTTGATCTACATTTGGGCAAGTACCTGAGCATGTGCAGATTTAATTCTAAACTCCTACAGCAATATCTGTTCCAGGATCTTAGACCTGGATGTCTGGCTATAAACACAACATATTTAGTTTTAGGCTCATCGTCTTGCACTATTCTTTTCTGGTTTTCTTGTGGTCTTTAATGTATCTATGCTTTTTCTTACATCATCAGGTCCTAGAAAGCATTTTTATCAGATCTGTATTTGGAGAAGAGTAAACTATGTTTAAAAGCTAGTAATTATCGACCTACTGTACTAATTTTTCATTTGTACTACTCTTCTTTTTTCTAGTGAAGTGTTTTCAGAGTTATCATCCAGTGATTACTGACAAAATTTGTATTCAGCATCCCACTTATTTCTTAGTCTTTCCTGCAATTTAATTGCATTCCTCTGGCAGCACACTAGAGAGATGTATAAAATGTGAGAGATTTGCACAGCCTCGTTTTTAAAAAGTAAAAATAATCCATTTGGGCATATGGATAATTAATGCAAAAGATTTGTTTTCTTGGTTAATAATGAAAAGGAATTTTAATTAGAAATATATTCGAATTTTATAAAATAAGAACTTTTAATTTCCTACAAAATTAAAATTGGTGGAAAGTTATTACTAATTTCTATTGAAAAAGATTCAGTAAAAAACAAAGATTTGGTAATAGATCAAAAACTGTTACTTCAAACATAAAGCTTAAAAAATATGCTCATTTGTTTTCCATTCCCTTTTGTGATTTATATTACTCTACAGTTAGCAGACTATTTAATTGGTCAAATAAATAAGATTCTGCTTTTCTGATATTTTTACATGTAAATCTATAGGACAGGCATCAGATGAGGAAATTATATTATTACCCCATTATATTATAAGAAATCTGATGACTAAAAGGCTGGAAATAACTACTGTCTATCCATCCCACATCTTGTTTCAAGGCCTCGCTCTAGATCAAGAGACAGTGGAGATGAAAATGAACCAATTCAGGAGCGATTCTTCAGACCTCACTTCTTGCAGGCTCCTGGAGATCTAACTGTTCAAGAAGGAAAACTCTGCAGAATGGATTGCAAAGTAAGAGTGTTTGTTATGCCTGCAAAAACTACTGCCTTGCTTCTCTCCTTACTGCCATTTCTCTACAGTTCCTTTTGGGGACATTATATAAAGTATACGATGATTCCAGGTTGAAAGAAAAACTAGTGAAACATACTATTTTCTACCATGATTTTCTTAACCTTTAAACTTGTATTTAATATGTTCTTTACTCTGAACCCTGTATGTCCCAGAAAAGTTTTATTTATCCCTTTAAATGTTTCATTTGTTAAAGGAAGAAATATGATGAATCTGCCATAAGCCCTAGTCAATACAGGATCTTCATTCTTTTTTCGTACAAATTTTTCCAGCTATCTACTCTGACTTTTGTCCCTCCCATTTTCTAGAAATTCTTTAGCGACATCCTTCTTCCACTTTTTTCACCACAGGGCTTCTTAACCAGGGTCCTTGGGTTGGCAGCCTTCATTAGGTGTGTGAGCTCTGGAATTATATTCAAAATTGTGTGTGACAGTTTTCATCAGTTTCTCAAAGTAATTTGAGGCCAAAAGTGTTTAAGAACTAACTATTGCTCTCATGAAAAATACTTTTCTTTTTTTTGCTCCACTTACTGATTTTAAAGTAAATATTGGTAAGTTTCTTAAAATGTGGCTGCCCTCTGCTGATTCTCTCTGGGATTGCAAAACCTAGGTCTGAGGTTGGGGATATGGCTCAGTGATAGAGCACTTGAGGAGCATGTGCTCTGGGTCCAATCCCAGCACCAAAAAAAGGAAAAAGCAAACAAATAAAAGGATAAATCTATGCTTATAGGAATATATAGGAACAAAAATTGCATTATTAAAAACATTACATTTTCCGAGGCTGCAGCGGTGGCTCACCAGTTACAGCGCTTGCCTGGCATGTGCGAGGACCCAGGTTCGAATCCCAGCACCACATACACAGTGAAGTGTCAGAGCACCAAAACCCACATGAAAATCTAAATAAAACTGAATCTCTCTTTCTCTCTCTCACTGTCCCTCTCGCTCTTAAAAAAATTATATTTTCCAACATAATTCATTTTGCAGTATAAATACACAAGTTGAAATCCACATGTATTTACTTCATTTTTAGTCTCTCTACAAATTCATACATTAGAACTATAGAATCCAGCAGTCTCACTGGGATATATATCCAAAGAAAATGAAATCAGTTTCAAGAGAGATCAGCACTGTCATGTTCATAAGCAACATTCTTCACAATAACCAAGATATGGAATGGACCTAAATGTCCAATAACAGATTAATGAATAAATAAAATATATGTACTATATGATACTATTTAGCCTTTAAAAAGAAGGAAATATTGTCATTTGTAACAATATGAATGAACCTCAAGGACACTGTATTAAGTGAAATAATCCAAGCACAGAAAGATACCACATGACCTCCCTTATACGTAGACTCTAAAAAAGTCAAACTCATAAAATTAGAGTAGAATAGTCTGCTAAAGTGAGGAGAATTGGGGAGACTTTGGACAAAAGATACAGAATTTCAGTTAGAAACAGCAAGTTCAAGAGATCTATTGTACACAAATTTAAAAAAAGATTTATTGCACAAAGTGGGGACTATAGTTAATAACAATGTATTAACTTGTATGTACTTGAAAGTTGCTAAGAAAGCAAATTTTAAGTGTTCTTATCACAAAAAAGTAAGAATATGAGGCAATGCGTATGTTAATTAGCTTACTTTAGCCATTCCATGATGTATACATATTTCAAATCTATTATATACAATATAAATAATTTTTATCAATTATAATTTTTAAAGATTTTTTAAAATTCATATAATTTTTACCTATAAAATGACATTTCAAGTCATCTGAAGAAATTTTGTTTTAGATAGGCATTAAATAATATCAAGAAATTATTAATTTCATGCATAAAAATGGAATTACAATTATATAATAAAAATAAGTATTCCATTTAATGTATAATGAGCTATATAGGAATGAAATTACACAAAATGTGGAATTTATTTTCTAATATAAAAAATGACAAGAGTGAATCTAAATGATAGGTATATAGATATTTAAGAACGAAGTCATAGAACGAAGTCATAGTACTCTATTTCAAAATTGAATACAAAAGTTGGATTTCAGTATGTTTCAGTGACATAAATGTTCTTGTAATCTCTGCTTTTAAAAGAATACTGGGGGGGAAATAGTCTCTACTTGATTTCACCATGATGGTCTGACCTGGACAAAGAAAATGTTGAATCTTACCACATGAACAGATAGAATGTTACCTGCTTCAGAAAAAATAAAGTTTTCAGTATGTTCAGCTTTGATAGGGAAAAGAGACTTGATAAGCCAAACACTAAAGCAACAGCCTGCTCTTTGCCCCAGAACTTCGCCACCCAACTGCTGACATGCTTTCCTAGACAATTGGCACTGCAGCTTAGGGAAATACCTCTTCCCATCCTCCAGGAATGAGCCTGCCCTTCCTGCTCCCTCACAGACCTGCCCAGGAGGACTTTCAACAACCAAGACACTGTGCTTTCTTCACTAACTCGCTCACCAGGGGGCTGCAGTCCGAAGAATAGGACTTGCCCTTTGCCTGAACATGATGAATTAGGTGGCTGGAGGGTGCACAGTGCTTTGGACGTCTCTCCCACCAAACACACCGTGGTGTCATCACTTAGCAGACAGCCCTTCTCGTCCAGGATCTAACCCAGTGAAGTGGGAACCAGCAGTGCCACTTATTTCTAAGTTTGTGAGAGGCCTGGAGCTGACCCCAAAGTGTTTACTCCCTCACCCTCCATACCACTTCTAGTGTCCTCCAGACAGGCAAAGCCATGTGTGTGGAGAGCTGGGGCAGGTGGACAGCAGAGCCTAACCATCACAGAAGCCAAGCTGCCTAACTACTCCTGTTTGTTTCCAAAACCTCTTCGCACTTTTAATTCACAATTTAAGTAAACTTAATTCTTTTCTTCCAATTCCTCTGGACTTTGCTTCATTTCTGGGAGGCATCTTATAAGTGTTATAAATGAATAACTATCACAGAGCAGGAATGGAGTGCATGAGTTATCTGGCTGGTTTGGGCGACGCTGGTTCTTCAAAGGAATTGTTCTACAGTGCAGCAGACGTGCTGTGTGTATAATTTCCCGCTAGTAAAGTTGTAGGCAGGGGAGGTGAGCGGCCCTCCTCAACAGTGCTCTTCTCCTATTCAAATCCAAGGACAACATTGTAAAAAGCTGGCAGATGGCAACCATGCCTACCTCTCACAGCACAATGTGTTATTAGCAATTAAATGTGCTTTTATCTGATCTCTGGTCAACACAACTGTCATGGTCTCAAGATTTTATGACATTTCCATTGTGATGCTAATTTGCTGAGGTGACTTTCTGGGTAATTTCATATTGCTCTTGTTATTCAGATTCCAAGATTATTAAATAATAATAGCCCTATGTGCTGACGGATGCATTAACTAATGTCTCCATAGCGATGCCACTCCTTGTTGAGAACTTTAGAGTGTATAAATGGCAGCCGAGTGTTTGTTATTTGGTTGGACATCTTTTTTCCATAGAGCTCAGAGCCTGGTGCTGACATCATCCCAGGAATTTTTATAGTCCTGGGTGAGGTAAGATGATGACAGAAATTTTTTAAATCCCCATTTCACTTGTCTCTAGGTTGTTCTGTAAGAAATGTTTAGAAGTGAGCCTGTGTGTGTTTAGAAAACCATGAAAAAGTTTTGAGTCAAAGAGTAAAAGAAGCTAATTCTAAAAGCCATCTCTTGTAACCAAAGGAGGAACGTGTGCTGCTTTCTCAGCTGTCAGTGATTTCAATATCAGAAACACTTACAAGTCTTTCCTTTCTGGTTTAGGTCAGTGGGTTACCAACCCCAGATCTAAGCTGGCAACTAGATGGAAAGCCAGTCCGCCCCGACAGTGCTCACAAGATGCTCGTTCGTGAGAATGGGGTGCACTCTCTGATCATAGAGCCAGTCACATCCCGAGATGCCGGCATCTACACGTGTATAGCCACCAACCGAGCAGGACAGAACTCCTTCAGCCTGGAGCTTGTAGTTGCTGGTAGGCTCATCTGTGAACCCTTTCTCTCTGCCAGAATCAATGTGAGATTACACATGTAAATGAATTCTGCATTAGTCAACCAATATGGAAAATATACCACTGACAAAATAGACTACATCATCAAAATTGCCAGTGAGGATGGGTTATAAGGCTTAGCATATTAGAAATACTAATTTTTCTTACTCTGGTGAAGCCATTATTCTTCACCTTTCTTCCACTAACCTGTCCAAGAGGGGAAAAGATTTTAGCAGCTTTCGCAGGTGATTCGGCTTCTCAAGTATATGATGGCCTTAGTATTTCAAAGGGAAAGAGTAACAGCAGCACAGGCTCCAAGAACTGAAGAATATGCTTAAACATCAAGTTCAATACACACAACTCACTTTTAACAGAATGTGAGGTGATTTCAAAATTCAAAATTTTTAACAGTTATCTACACCCAATGCTATAGTTAAATTAAATTCAGATTTATTTTTTAATTGGTTACACTGTAAGTTTTGTAGAAGTTTTTTGTTGTTTGTTTGCTTGTTTTTTAGAAGTATTGCTACATGAAATTTTACCCTTTCAGAAGCCTAAAAGGAAAATACATTTATGGAACGATTTATGCCATTCATAAGAGTTAGGCATAAGTAAAGATTCTAATTATTATCTGATCTTTCTTTTTCTTTTTCTTTTTTTTTAATGACATCAGGGGGTTGAACCCAGGAGAGTACTCTACTACTGAGCTATATCTCCAACCCTTTGTATTTTTATTTGGAGACAGGGAGGTCTCACTAAATTGCCTATGTTGATCTTGAACTTGTGATCCTCCTGCTTCAACCTCCCATGTAGCTGGGATTTCAGGGGTGCACTCTGCTCCTGCTCCCTGATTATCTGATATCTTTTTCTAAAAGAAGCATAACAAATTATAATGTTTATTTCTCCTTTATTTATTTATTTATTGGTATCAGGAATTAAACCCAGGGGCGCTTAACCACTGAGTCACATACCTAGCCCTTTTTTTTTTTTTTTCCGAGACAGGGTCTCTCTAAGTTGCTTAGGGCTTTGTAAAGTTGCTGAGACTGTCTTTGAACTTGTGATCCTCCTGACTCAGCCCCCTGAGCCACTGGGACTACAGGCATGCACCACCATGCCCCACTCTCATACCTCTATTTTCAAAGCACTTAATACACATCAGTTCATTTAGTCTTCACAACAGCCCTATGAAATAACCAGATCAAATCTTCTCTGACTTTTCTAAAGTCCTATCCCATAAGCTGAGGATCTGACTCAAAGCAAAACTTTTAAAGAAATAGAGTGGCAATGAGAATAAAACCCAAGAGGTCCCAGCTAAAATCCTGATGATGATTCTAATAATAGCACCAAGATATTTTTTCCACACAAAAATTTGGTAAATATGTGGGCTACTTTAGCCATGCTTTTGAATTTTGTAAAAATACTCTCCATTCCTACACACTAGGATTGGATTCATTTAGTCCTCTAACCTCAAACTAAAACTGTTTCTTTTTCTCTGATTAAATGTACATTTCAATCCTGTCCGTCCTTCAGGATTGAGACTTGGGTGTCCAAGAGATTTCTATGTCTCAGTCTGCCTCACTTCACACTTCTGTCAGAAGATGGCAGTGCACAGTAATTGGAATCAAGGCCTTGGCATCAGATCTCAGTTCCAATCCCAGTTCATCTCTACTTTACTGGCTGTGTGGCCTTTGGCAAATATATGATATCATATATCAGCATCTGAGTTTCTTCATATGCAAAATGGGGATCATAATGCATCTCGGCATTTTTATAAGGAGCAATTACTCTGGATGGGGTTCCATGTAACTGTGCCCTGCATAGTACTGCAGAATGGTACACATTATTCTTACTGGTGAGCGACTGGGACGTTAAGACTGTCTTAAACACTTGCATCCTTTCCAAAACTCAGACCCAGAAAGAATATGAAGTGCGCTTCTGTTCCCACTTCCCCCCAAATTGCTAAGGTCACATAACCATGTAAAATTCAATAAAAATAAAGCCTCTAGATCAGTCAAGGCCTTAGAGAATCTTGGGTATTCTAAAATTTCAGGTTGAATTTTTATCCCCTTTGAGCTCTCTCCTAACTGCTTTATTGTGATATATCTGTCACTCCAGGTAAGTGGGTGGTGGTAGACATGTACCTGCAAATCTCATTCTTGGCAACTTAGAAGAGAATAATTAAACTTAATTTTTTTCTGTGAAATTGCTTCCACCACTGATGCAAGAAAACAGTTTCCCATGGGTGATAGTATTCAGTGTTATTAAACAATCAGTTCTGATTTTTTCAGCCTACATAATAACACTGCCTTTAATTTATGGCTTCCTTCCTGTAAGGTAATAATAAAGTTGTCTCTTTTTTATGGCTCCTTTCAAAGAATACAAATTGGAATTTGTAATTTATGGTATATATATATATATATATATATATATACACACATATATATATATATTCCATATATATATATATACACATATATATATATATATATATATATATATTCCCAGTTCATAGGGAACTATTTAAAGCTACCAAATTTAGATAAAGATGGCTCCCCTATATTTTCCCTGTTTATATCCTCTGGCTTGTCTCACCTCAGCCAGGAATTGCAAATTTTCAAAATCTTCAAGTAAACATTTCAGATGGAAATGAGGAAATATAAGAGGATCAGATTCCTAGAAATACTTGTCTTGCTCAGCACTAGGTGGCAGTGGTTGGTAAAGACTGTTGAGTGCATGGTGACATAATTAGTGAAGCCATCACAGATGCTAGCAATGACTTGGGCATCTCCCGCTGCCTGTCAGACAGGCATTCTGTGGAGCAGATGGCCAACGGACTGTGTGGGCCTATCAGACTTGAATTAATTGAGGAAATAAATGAGTAGATTGAAGCTTATGTACCTTTGCTTGGTAAAAGAATATTTTGGAGAAAGGACTAGCACCTTACCACCTGAAGTGAAAAATGGTATTATAAAAGAAAAGATCTTTTCAAGCAATATTTCTAAAGTCTCCTGAATTCTTTATAGTGCTCCTTTTGTGTATCATTGACAGTTCATCTCGTGTTTTCGTAGCTAAAGAAGCACACAAACCCCCTGTGTTTCTTGAGAAGCTGCAAAACACAGGAGTTGCTGATGGGTACCCAGTGCGGCTGGAATGCCGTGTCTCAGGTGTCCCACCGCCTCAGATATTTTGGAAGAAAGAAAATGAATCACTCACCCATAGCACTGATCGAGTGAGGTAAGACTATACAATGACTTAATCTAACCCATAGTGATCGATAAAAAGATGCATTTTATATACCATTTAAATCAGTGTATGCAAAAGCCATGCTATTGATTATGTCACAGACAAAAATTAATTCTTACCCAAATCTAGATTTAAGCCTTTAGATGGAAGCTATATTGGTATGTGACAAGGCATATTATGATAACCTAATATTGATTATTTAAAAGTATTTATGTCAGAAAGAAAGGATGAATTCACTTGCGTCAGTGGTGGTAGACTATTCAGTGGTTTTTGTAAAGACAAATCCTCAACTAGGAATTAAGTGCACAGATTTATTCAACCTCTTGAGGTCTGCTCTTCTCTCCCATTAACTTTAATGGGGATAGCAGCCTCTCCAGAATAAGTATGACCCTATTATCTGCTACTTGCACAATTCTGTTTCTAATGACCTAATTAAGAATGATGCTTCGTGTCCAAAGCCCCTTTTTAAAAATTTAGAGCCCTAATGACTTTATCCTTTTCTCCAGCATGCACCAGGATAATCATGGCTACATCTGCCTGCTCATTCAGGGAGCCACAAAAGAAGATGCTGGATGGTATACTGTGTCAGCCAAGAATGAAGCAGGGATTGTGTCCTGTACTGCCAGGCTGGATGTTTACAGTGAGTGCCACTTCATTTCATCTGGCTGCATCTACTCATTGAACTATGAAAAATTAAACATCTGGACAGCAAATCTTATCTCATCTTTTAAACAACTCTAGCATTTTACTTGTCCAAAAATTTATATTGCTCTCTCTCTTTCTGTTTGTAGTTTCTCAACATTAATAATGAAACCCCACCAGGAGAACAAATACCCAAGTATCATTAAGGAGCTTTGAATAATTAGCAAGATATGCATGTTGATTTCTCTTATATTGGCTAGTCAGTTGTGGCTTCCCTACTCAAGTGCCCTTAGGAGTTAACAGTAGATAAAGGCATAAATGCTTGTCACAGTTTGTTATTACTGCGTTCTGCAAATAACTGTCTTTTAACCTTTCTTCCTATGTTATAATCCTATCACAGTGTCCTAATGCACTCTGGATGTGTGTACCATGATGGAATGTGTACTTTTGTGGCTTAGTGCTTTTCTCATTAATATATCTAAAGCAGTTCAGCAATAGTTTGTTTGTGTATGTATATTTGTGTAAATGCATCCTAAATTTAAAAATAAAAAAATTGTTCCTACTGAATTTACTGACTAGTAAAATAGCATTATATTGCCATAAAGAAAATCACCTGAAAAAGATTTAAGAACTAATTTCAAATATTACTTCTTGAAAAAGAAATAGCTTTGTGAGTTTCATTAATGAGTGACAACTTTCCCTACTGCCCAATTCTTTTCAAATTATTAATGTTAAATATCCCTCCACAATTCTTAACTACTATAATTATTGATGAAAAAAGTATGTTTTTAAAAGAGGAGAAAGAACCAGGTGCAGTGAACCATGCCTATAATCCCAGTGACTTGGGAAGTTAAGGCAGAAAGATCACAAGTTTGAGGCCAGTTTCAGCAAACTGTGAGACTCTGTCTCAAGATTAAAAATTAAAAGGTCTAGGGATGTAGCTCAGTTGTAAAGTGCCCCTGACTTCAATACCCCTACTAAAAAAAATTAAAAAGGAGGAGGAGGGGTGAGAATTACAACACTTATCAACTATTTGAAAGGATTCCAAGTGCTACAATATTATTTTTAAATGAAAATAAACTATTCATGGCCTTTGCTACCTATATGAACAGTAACTCAGCAACAAATGAGTAAAATGCAAGTATCCCTAAATTTTCCATGTGTCTACAATGGATGTGTTGTCTTTCAGAAAGTGTGTGCCTGGTAAATGTTAAAAGACATTCTGTATTAACTTGAAATGTTTAAGGGATTTCCAAGTATATCTTTGTTAAAAATCTTAATTTATTGTTTCTTTGTAGCCCAGTGGCATCAGCAGCCACAGAGCACCAAGCCAAAAAAAGTACGGCCCTCAGCCAGTCGCTATGCAGCACTTTCGGACCAGGGACTAGACATCAAAGCAGCGTTCCAACCTGAAGCCAACCCATCTCACCTGACACTGAATAGTGGCTTGGTAGAAAGTGAGGACCTGTGATCCAGCACTCTTGTTAAAGCTGAAACACGGAAATCGCCATCACCTTGACCAACATATTCCTCCGTCACATTATATAAAAGGCAGAAATATACCTTTGACTGCAAGAAATAAAAAAAAACACCAAAATAATATTTTTCTTACTTAACATACCAAACTAGAGTTTAAGTAGGTGATATGTATAGAATACACACATTGCACGGAAAATTCACATTTATTGTCCAATTTTAAACTTTTGGATTTGCTGTGATTAAAGTGGCCTGAAATTCCAAAAGGCTAAAGGAAATCAATTGTTCAAGGATAACCATACATCTACAAGTGCCTTTAAAAACAAACTGTAGGTGCTGTGTAGCATGATAGTGTGAAGTGCTGAACAGGACGCTCTCACGATTCTAAAGTACAGTGTGTTCAGACAGCTACCGTGAGCCAAGTGCAATATGTAAGGATGAAAAAGGAAGACGACACAGAAATGCAAGTAAATGCCTTATCTTTGCAAATCGTTTTCCATTAAATCGTAAGGAAGTACTTGCCTTAATTTTTATTAATACCAGGATTTTTCTAACAAGGTTAATATCTTCATTTTTAACCATTTTTTCTTTTGTGTAGTATTCTCTTTTCACGCTACCTTGGTAGGAAGCTTATTTACAAACCATATTAAAAGGCTAATTTAAACATAAATAATATAAAGTATTGTGAGTAAAGCAGAAATATATTACAGTCCATTCCACAGAAGGCATCCAAACCACCTGAATGAGCAAGGTATATAGTATTTGGAGGAAACAAGGGTTTGGAAGGAGTAGGGAGGGGAATGAAGGAAAATGCTACCAGCACGATTATATTGTATTCATTTAGATAAAAATAAAAGGGGCAGGACAGGTGGCAAAGGCCAGACTTTTCTTTGGTTTTCTTCAAAATAAATCTTAAGGTGTAGTTGAAAAATCACTGCCATTCACAAGTCAAGCTGGAGGTTTGAAACAAATGTGCTATGGAGATTTCAGTGTTATCTGAAGTTTGTATCGTAGTTGAAGAATTTAGATGTGTAGAGCAAGTGGACTAAGGACTGAGACTGCAAGAGTGGCATAAATGAGAAGTTGCCTGTAGAATCTAGTGGACTTGATGGAAACGGAGAGTTAAGGAGAGACAAAAATGTTTGTGCTATAATGTATTTTTTATTGGCATTAAGATACGGTGAATGGAAATTATTATTTCACTTCCCTGCTGCCATGAAACCTTGCCTTAAGAAGGTGCTGGGTTCTGAGTAGTTTGTAAGACATATCCACAGAGACTGCTTTTTGAATGCGTATGATTCTGCATCAACTAGACTGAGTTGATTCTGACCAGACTTGATGGTTTTAAGTCGGAACCAATAAAATTTTTAAATGAGAAAAAATAAATTGGCCTAATAGTGTAAAACATGAGGCTTCAATGGTACTTTGCTATGGAAAGAAAACACTGTATTCCTTATGCAGAACACATATATCTTTCATTATTTATAATAAAAGTGTTGAACTTTCTTAGCTCAGTTACTCAATTCATACATAGTATTTTTTAAAATAATTTTATATCTGTATACCACCTATTTCATATTACTGCTTCACATGTACAGCTTTCTACTTTGTAAGAACACCAACCAACCAAGTTTTAAATGATGAATAGGCTTGAGCACCAGGTGGCAGATGTTCTGTGCAGCATGGTACAAGTTTCTCTGACCACACTTAACATGCATTGCTAACATGGAGTTTAAGATATATGCAGTCAGTCTCGTGGACCTCTATCTGTATTGTAGAATTATGACTTATGTCATATCATACTTGCCAAATTTTTCTGAATGTGACTTTTTAGCTAATTTGCTGGGTTTGGGATTAACTAGCATTATTTTGCCACCTTTTATGTTATATTTATAAAAAAAGTACTATCTTACTACTTTGGATTGTTGTGCTGGTGTAATGTGGATTTAACATCAATAAATATTTAACAAATAATAGTGCACTTTCATGAAGCAAACTATTCAGTTGTTTTAGTTTTCTGCTGCTGTAATAAATTAGCAAAACCTTAGAAGCTTCAAGCAATACTCTTATGACCATAATTCTGTAGCTCAGAAGTTTGGGCATGATGCACCTGGGTTGTGTTCATAACAAGGCTAAAATAATTATTCTCTTTCTGCATTCTCATGGGGCGCTCAAAATTCTCCTCTCAGCTCAACTGATTGTGACAGAATTCGATTACTTGCAGTTGTAGGACAGGTGTCATTTAGTCTGTCAGGCAGAAACTGCTCTCGGCTCTTAAAGGCTACCTGTGTTCCTTGCCATGCAGCCCTGTCCATCTTCAGAGCCAGCAATGGGAATCTCCCGTGTCAGATCCCTCTTGCATTGTTTCTCTTTTGTCAAGGGGCCAGTCCCTTTAAATGTGCACCTAATTAAGCCAGGGCCTCCTAGATAATCTCCCTGTCTTAAAGTCACCTGATGTGGGGCCTTAATTGTATATGCAAAATCCCTTCAGAGCAGCACCCAGGTTCATGTGTGATTAGATGACTAAGACGTGTATACAACAAAGGGGCATGGACATGAAGCACCATCTTAGAATTCTGCCTACCACATAAATTTATTATGTGCATCCATGTAAATGCGTGTTTACCAATGCGACAGCTTAGAAGGATTCATTAAATATATCAAGATGATAGAAGTGCGCAAAAAAGGAAGAAAAGAACAAGACATGAGAGTAAACACACACACACACACACGGTATATAGCTTGTATGCGGATAGTTACAACAGGTGGACAATACATTTAGGCTTTCACACTGCAGCATTAAAAATGAGAAAGCTCGTCACTTAAGTAATTCATGGCCTTCATAAGGTGAAAACATTGATCTTTCACATAAGCTCTATGACAGAGCTTTATGGATACATTTGAATTAGCCCTGAACTGTGTATTTCACATTATCCCCAATACCTATTACTTCTTACTCTGTAGCTTACAAGACCCATTATATATTTCAATGATTAATTTATCTCTGATTTTCCTTTATATGACCACGTATAAAATGTAGCAATCACCTTAGCTATCCTTACTAGGATAGCTTGAGGCTAATCAAAAGTTTGATTATTCCTTTACAGTATGGAAATATGAACTTTATAGCACAGTAATGAAGAACTTGAGTTTTGGAGTTGACCCACCAGGATATGGATCTTAGCTCTGGTGGTGATGAGTGACCTGTTTGACTCATGAGAAAATGATTTTACCTCCCCAAGCCTCAGTTTTCTTATCTATAAAATGGAGATAAAACTAATATCTCTTTATTGTGCAAAGATTATGTGAGATAACAATGCACGTAAAACTTTTAGCATGGTACCTGGCATATATTAAGACCTCAGTAAATGTCAATTAATATTTTAATATAGCTTGGAAACAAAAATAATTTGACAAGATTATTTCAGTTACAAAATGTGAACAACCAGGAAAACTGGATGAATGCTAAAACTTGTGAACTTGGATAAGAAAAAAAATTACTAACAGCTAGTTGAAATTTAGAATTTCCCTCAATTATGAATGTAATTAAGAAAACACAAGAATGTAAAAGTACCTGTGACTGTCCCCATAGAAATTATATTCAAATACTGCAAAATTCTTGAAATACCATTTATACTCAGCACTACTTCAAATTCATGACAGTTATTAGACCTAACAGCAGATGATGTGATTTGGAACCAAGTGTATTTTTATATGATAAAACTGGTTTTTAATACTATGATAATTACTTTAAATACTTTTTCTTTGTATTCTATGCATTTGTAAACATTATTTTAAGAGATCCATGGAATTCACTAACGTGTCGAAGAGGTAAATGGCACAAAAAATTAAGACCCATGCCTAGGGAAACTCAAAGATATAGAAAAGGAGATGTGGCAAGTATATTCACTCCTGAAATGCATAGGGAAAAAATTTAAAAAACCTAAATTGCTAAATTGCAAATGAACAATTTACCCATACAATATTTCAAGAACTAAACTGAAGAACTAGATTTACACCTAAAATGGTTAAATACCAAAAATAATATTTGGTGATAAAAGTTACAAAAGGATGTATATAAGATTGTTTTATTTACATAAATCAATTTTACACGTTTTTAATAGCAAACATTTTGAAAAGATACATGGAAACAATACCAACTTCATGAAGTGGCTCCTCTAGAAATGATGACGAATAAGGGTGTCTTCAGAAAAGCCCATATGCTTTTGCTTTATAAAATAATTCTATGACACAAAAATGTTAACATCTATAGATGTAGTTAAGTATATTAGTTTCAACATATTTTTTCATATTTGAAATAGTTCATAGTGAAAATTTTTGTAAATTTTTGAGAACATATGATTAGCTGAAGGTTCATTCTATGACAGGGTGGCAAATAATTTAGAAATAGGTACACTATGCTAAGTGAAACAAGCCACTCTGAAGAAAACAAACACTGCATGATTCCACTGTTTCAAACAGATTAGCATCCCACGAGGCAAGCTAAGAAGTTTGTATTTTGTCACAGGCAAAACACAGGTACTGAAAGTTTCTGCATAGGGGATTGATTGACATCAAAAAGCTCATAAGGGTTACACTGGCAGGTATGTGATGAATGAATGAAGGGAAAATGACATGGAAAGATGAATGAGAAGACAGCTGTGATGATGCAAGGCCAGGAAAGAATTATGAAAGAAGACAACAGAAGATGCAGCGTGCAGGAAGCAGCAAAAGGACTTGGCAGCAACTGGTCATGGTGGGTAAGAGAAGGAAAAAAGGTGAAATGCACCACAAGTTCCAAGCCAGAGTAGGCAGGATGATGGTGACAGTCTGGCAAAGTCAGGAGGACAGACCGACACTAACACCCACATCCATAAATTCCATCACAACATGTCCTAAAATGTATTCCAGGGAACATTGATTCCTGTGATGCCCCATGGGAAAAGAATTCTGTGACAACATACTAATGTCCTCTCTTAGAGATTAAATATACATATCAATACATTAAACACTGTTATGTCTTGCAATAAAGAAATTGTTTGGGGCTGGAGCGGTGGCTCAGCGATTACAGCGCTTGCCTGGCATGTGCAAGTACGCAAGTTCAAACCCCAGCACCATGTACACAACTAAATGAGAGAAAAAAAAACATGAAAAACTAAATAAAATTGATTCTGCTTTCTCTCTCTGACCTTCCCACTCAAAAGAAAGAAAGAAAGAATTTGTTTAACCCAGCAAGTCTCACACTTTACTGGCCAAAGGGTATGTTTTTTATAAAGCACCTCATGATCTGGGTGCAGTGGTGCATGCCTATAATCCTATAAGCGGCTCAAGAGGCTGAGACAGAAGGATCACAAGTTCAAAGCCAGCCTCAGCAACTGAGCAAGGCCCTAAGCAACTTAGCAAGACCCTCCCTGTCTCAAAATAAAAAATAAGGGGCTCAGCAGTTACAGCACTTGCCTGGCATGCGTGAGAACGTGGATTCAAACCCTAGCACCACATACACAATGAAATGTCAAAACAATGAAAGCCACATGAAAAACTAAATAAAACTGATTCCCTCTCTCACTCTCTCTCTCTCACTGTCTCTCTTTAAAATAAAATAAAATAATTAAAAATTAAAAGAGCTTGGAATGTGGCTCAGTGGTTAGGTGCTGCTGAGTTCAATCCCTGGTGCCAAAAAAAAAAAAAAAAAAGGCACCTCATGAAAGTTTTCTGTTTATTCTGTCCCCTTATGAGACCAGAAACACCCTGTGCAACAAAGTGAGGAAGTGCTGCTATATAGAACAATTTTCCTTACAGAATTTCTCATTCTTAGATTATGTGTAGGACAAGTGCATGGTAGAGAGCTGTGGTGCACTGGGCACTGGGGCTGCTGAATCATCGTTGCTTAAGACTTCATGATTCAAACTCTATGCCAGGGAAATGGAAAGTCTGGAATGCACAAATTTCTAGACACATACAACTACTAAAATTGAACCAAAATGATATTAGAAACCAAACAGCAATTAGTATGAAACTGTAACGACATCTCCCAACAAGTCCAGGACTGCATAGATTCGCTGACGAATTTTACCAGAATTTTACAAGAATTAACACTAATACTACTCAAACTATTTTATGAAACAGTGGAAAGGAACCCTTCAAAATCATTCTGTGACCAAAACCTCCAAAAGACTTTCTGAACTGTGTCCTAATTTGTTGGATTTTGATCAAATTTTCTGCCTGTGCTCCTGCATTTGCACTTTATTAGTCATAATTCTTCTTTAGAAAAGACTTGTTTTTAAAAGCATAACAACAGTGATATCTTTGAATTTATATATCTAGTCTAGGACTCCTAAGCTAGTCATCTGATACCTCATTTTAAAAGATGAAACAGTATTGGACTGGGTTTTAGAATGTTGGATTTGTTTGGCAAATGTAGGAAAAGCAACACTTTCTAATTTGCTTAGATTAGTTAGTGCACACATAATTTGAAATTCTATCATCTCTAGACAGGTACTTTTATAAACAACAGGAATGAGTGGGTCATTTGTGTATGCAAGCATACGGATGCTTACATACTAGAAACAAAATTATTCATTATATATATTGAATATATATATGGAAATGTCACACTCTATCCCATAAATATGGGCAATTAGTATGTGTCAATTAAAATAAAAATATAGTTAAAAATATTCTATGAAGCCAGTATTATAACCTGCTACCAAAACCCAATGATACAAAAAAAAGAAAAAGAAAACTATACACTAATAACCTTGATGAACAAAGATGCAAAAATCCTCAATAAAATACTTGCAAATCAATTTCAACAACACATTAAAAAGATCATATGCCATGACCAAGTTGTTTTCATTCCAGGGATGCAAGGATGCTTGAACATACACAAATCAATAAACATAATATACAACATAAACAGAATCAAGAATAAAAATCACACGATCATCTCGGTACATGCAGAAAACATCTATGATAAAATTCAACGTCTCTTCATGATAAAAGCTTTAAAGGAACATGGTATAGGAGGATCATACCACAACTTAATAAAAACCATATATGACAAATCTATAGCCAATATTATAGTGAATGGGGAAAAACTGAAAGCACTTCCTCTAAAATCACTTTTAATGAATATAGTACTTGAAATGTTAGTAAGAGCAAACAGACAAGAGAAAGATAAGAGATACAAATAGTAAAGCAGGAAGTCAAATTATCTCTGCTTGCAGATGATGATTCTATATTTAGAGGACCCTGAACACTACAGCCAAAGTCTCTCAAAACTGATAAATGAAGTCAGCAAACTAGCAGGATACAAAAGCAGCATACAAAAACCAGTAGCTTTTCTAAATGAACTCATTGTGAAAGAAATTAGGGAAACAAACCCATTTATAGTAACCTCAAATAAAATACCTAGGAATTAATAGAAAGAGCTCCCATGTTCATGGAAATTAGAAGTGTCAATATTGTTAAAATGGTCATACTACCAAGTGAGAATCAATGCAATCTCCATCAAAATACCAATGACACTCTTCACAGAACTAGCAAGAACAATCCTAAGATTCATGAGGAAGCACCAAAGACCCAAAAGAGCCAAAGCAATTCTGAGCAAAAGAGCAATGCTGGAAGCATCACAAAACCTGTTTTTGAAATACACTACAAAGCCATGGTGACAAAACGAGTACAATTTTGACATAAAAGCAGACAATTAGACCAATGGACTAAGATAGATAGATAATCCAGAAATAAGCCCCACACATCTACATCTATATCCATCTGATTCTTACACTGGAAAAAAAGGCAGCCTCTTCAAGAAATGATTCTGGGAAAAATGGATATCTACACAGAAAATGGAAACTAGACAGATCCCTATTTCTCACTCTATTAAAATTAACTCCATATAGATCAAAGACTTTAATGTAAGACCTGAAACTTTCAAACTCCAGAGAAAAACATAGGGGAAACACTTTACAATATTTGCACAGGCCAAAATTTCCTAAATAGGAATCCAATAACTCAGAAAACAGCAAGAATCAATAAATGGGATTAAATCAAACTAAAAAAGTTTCTGTGCAGCAAAAGAAACAATCAACAGAATGAAAAGACAATTTACAGAGTAAGAGAAAAAATTAGCCAACTATTCATCTAGCAGAGGATTCATATCCACAATATTTGAAGAATTCAAAGTTAAAACCAAAAGAATAAAAAATTCAATTAAAAATGAACAAATGGGGGTTAGGGATTTAGGGATTTAGCTCAGTGGCAGAGCGCTTGCCTAGCATATGCAAGGCCCCGACTTCAGTACTCAGCCCTAAAAAAAAAAAAAAAAAAAAAAAAAAAAAAAAAAAAAAAAAAAAAAAAAAAAAAAAAAAAAAAAAAAAAAAAAAAAAAAAAAAAAAAAAAAAAAAAAGAACAAATAATCTGAACAGAGACTTCTCAAAAGAATAAATATAAATTGCCAATAAATATATGGAAAAATGTTCCAGGTCTTTAGCCCTCAGGGAAATGCAATGAGATTCCATCTCACCCAATTAGAATAACTATTATCAAAAAAAGAAAAAAATAGATACTCTTGAGTGTTCACGCTGCTGTGTGAGATGTGCCTCCCTCTAAACCTTGTTATGATGTCTGCACATTACCTGTCTGATGTGAAAAGAAAGAAAAAGATGGTAAGGATGTACATAAGAAGGAACCCTGACACATCACTGGTATGAATATAAATTAGTATAGTCACTATGGAAAAGGGTAGATGCTCCTCCAAAAACTAAAACTAGAACGACCATGGGATCAGCTATACCACTTACTGGGTATATGCTCAAAGGAAATGAAGCAGGCATACAAAAAAAAGATACCTGCACACCCACATCTACTGTAGCAATATTCATAGGAATGGCCAAGAAAATGTGTGTGTGTGTGTATGTGTCTGTCTGTCTGTCTCTCTCTCTCTCTCTCACACACACACACACACACTGTTCAGCCATGAAGAATGAAATCATGTTATTTGCAGGGAAATGGATACAACTGGAGCTCATTATGTTAATCAATAAGCCAGGCACAGAAAGACAAATATGTTTTCTCTCATATGTAGAAACTAGAAAAAAAGAAAAAAGATGATTTGAAGGTAGAAAAAAGGACCAATAGGGGTAGAGAAAGGGACCAGGAAGAGGCAGGAGAGAAGGGAGGGCAAGAGGATACTAGGGAGGGTGAATCAGAACAAAGCACCATGCCCATGTATGGAAATGTCATAGAGAAACACATTAATATGGGTAACATGAGGTAATAACTATAATATTTTGTTTAAAGAGAAGGAGAGAGTGAGAGAGAGAAAAAAGGAGTCAGTTTTATTTATTTTTCCATCTGGCCTTTGTTTCTCCGACACTTAGCTGTGTATGTGGTGCTGGGGTTCCAACCCAGGTCCTTGAGCATGCCAGGCAAGTGCTCCAACCACTGAGCCACCACTCCATCCCTGCTATAATAATTTTGAAGACAGAAGTTGGATTCTCATCCTTCCTACATCTTACACAGGACACTAAACCATAAAAACAGGTTTCCAGGACAGAGAAAGATTAGAACAGTTGACTATAGAATACCATGTTAATAACTGAAGGTTAAAGTGAAAGTTTTTAACTTTCTTCCCCTTTAGGCTCCTGACAAGAGACTGATAGGCAGGAATGCTGATAGCATTCCAGACATGGCAGTCTTTTCTGGAGAATCCAACCAACTCAAGAGAAAAGTAGCTATAACATTGCTTCTTAAGTGTGGTCCAGGAACCCCTGAGATTCCCTGGGTCCTTCCAGAGGGTAAGCAAGGTCAAATCTATTTCCAAAATAGTAGACAATATCATTTGCCCTTTTCACTCTCATTCTTTCTCAAGATTAATTAATAATTAATATACCTCTATTATTAATAAAAATTTTTATCTCCCAAACTTTACCTTCTACATACCCTTTCTCAGGAAGTTACTAGAAGCTGTGTTCCTCCAAATGAGACCAATAGCCAAGAATAGCTGGGCACAGTGGTAATGTCTATAATCCCAGCTACTCCACTCAGAAGGCTAAGGCAGGAGGATTGCAAGTTCAAGGCCAGCCTCAGCAAATTAACAAGACACTGTCTCAAAATTTAAAAAAATAATAATAATAAGGACTGGGGATATAGTTTTGTGGTAGAGCACCATTAGGTTCAATCCTCAGCAACACAAAAATAAATACATAAATAAAAGAAAAAAATGAACCAAAACAAGAAGACAGTAAATTCATGTAACAGGGCATCCAAAGTACAGAGAGGCAGAGGGAATCTATAGGATTCCCCAAGACAACTCTGAAGCAGTTCTAGACAATAACTAGTCAAGATTGCAACAAACTAGAAGACTTCAGGAAAGATTTATTCAGAATATGAAACCGAGTAAATCACCTAAATTTTCTCAATATTCTAAAAGGATTTATTTACACAGGTAGAGAGGGTTTCAGATTAATGCATTAGAGTTAAGAACATAGAAAACTAAAACAAGTGAATAAAAAAATAGAAGTATCAATTTCAGGGAAAAGAAAATATTATGTATGAAAAGAAAAGTAACTATCACATACTACGTAGCCCGTAGCCCGTAGCCCGGCTGTGAATACTACTCTTATAATTACAATAATGTAATGACTTATTATGATGTAACTATTTGGGGGACTATGGGATGGAAAGTGTGTCTGTATGTAGCATTGATAAGTATGTTAGTCAAAGAGAGGTAAATCCTCAACTTCCGTAGTGGGAAGTCAATGAATAATGCCTAATTCTTAAGATCAGGAAATACGTTAATTACATATAAGAAGATTAATGCCATCCAAATCAGATTAAAGTTATTCTTTACAAGGAATAGGAAATGTCCCTTCAAATTATTTTAATGTACAACTGATGAACAGAAAAATTAAATTTAAACAAATACTAAACTTAAAAATTGTATTGTTTGAGCTATGGATGATAGTTACTCTTTCAAAGGCAGCAGAATATATGTTATATTATTTTAAATTTCTTTTCCAATGCTTCCAAGTTGCAGCTTTGGTCACACTTCTTACTTAAAAGACTAAAGGACTTTTCAGTTGTTGAAAACTGGCAAGCAAAGTGGGGCAATTTGGAAAGCAGCACTCCCAAGTTTCAGTAGGAACACAGACTTCTCCTTTACCCCCGCTCACTCCCACAAAAGATGAAAGGAATGTGAGGTTTGGGACTCCCAGCCTTAAAACTGAGAGCACCTGTGCATATCAAGAGACTGATCTAGTAGATCGTGGCTTCTGGGTCTAGAGTGTAAAAGCTGCCAGTGAGGGCCACAAAAATTTTGCTCAGAATTAAAATACACATTGGAGAAACAACAGCTTCTTTAATAAATGATGCCAGGGAAACTGGATATTTATATGCAGAAGACTGAAACTGACCCCATTTCTCACCAAATACAAAAATCAACTCAGAATCGATCAAAGATCTAAATATAAGGAGTGGAGCAGTGGCTCAACAGTTACAGCGCTTGCCTGGCATGCGAAGATGCAGGTTTGAACCCCAGCACCATGTACACAATGAAGTGTCGGAGTAATGAAAGCCACATGAAAAACTAAATAGAACTGATTCTTTTTCTCACTCACTATCCCTCTCTCTCTTAAAAAAAAGACCTAAATATAAGACCATAAATAATGAAACTACTAAAATATAGGAAATGCTTCAAGACATTAGTATAAATAATGATTTGGGGGGTAAGACCCCAAAAAAGACCAGCAACAAAAGAAATTAGACAAATGAGATTATATTAAATTAAGAAAATGAAACAATCAGCATAGTACAGAGACAACCTACAGAATGGGAGGAAATTTCTGTAAATTATTCATCTGTCAAAAGATCATTATCCAGAATACATAAGAAATTTGAAAAACTCAGCAAGAAAAAAATAATCCAATTAAGAAACAGACAAATTATATGACTGGACACTTCTCAAAAGAAGAAAATTTAAAAAGCCAATTTCTGAAAAAGTGCTCAATATCATAGCTGCAGGGAAATGCAAATCAAAATCACAGTCAGATATCATCCCACACCAGTAAGACTTGTGTCATAGTTTGGATCTGGAATGTCCCCCAAAGGCACATGTGTGTCAGACTTGGTACCAAAACAGTGGTACTATTGGAATGTGATGGAAACTTCAGAAATGGGGCCTCCTAAAGAGAAGGATCACTGGGGACATGGCTTGGAGGGGCACATTTTGTCCCTGGCACCACCCCCACCTTTCTAAGCCACCATACTTGAGCGGCTCTGCTCCACCATGCCCTCTCTGCCAGACACCAGCCATTGCAATGCACCCAGCCAACCAAGGACTGAAATTTCTGAAAACTTTCAGCCAAAGTAAAGCTTTCCTCCTTTTAGTTCTTTTATAGGAATTTGCCCCTGAGATGAAAAGTCTTCTACCACAGAATGAAGTAGTGGAGTCATTGCTATGACTACACTTGCTCATGTGGATTAGAACCTTTGCAACTCATTTCCATGAGTTTGGATGGATTTGAATATGCAGTCTAGAGAAGCCCCAGCGTGGTGTAAGGAGAGCTTATTGGACAATTCTGGTGTAAGCTCCTAAGATCAGAACACTGATAGAAACACAGACACTAGGCTGTTTGTGAGATTTCAGATGGAAATGAGGAGTACTGGGGATTGGATCACTGGCCTTTGAGTTTGTCTACATTTCGTCATGCTCTGAGACAGTGAGGCCAAGTTTAAAGGGAACGGACTAATTAATTTGGTGGAGGAAATTTCGAGGCAGCACAGCATTCAGGCAGTGATATGGGTATTGTTGGCTGCTTTTGGCCAGATGTACAGTAAGAATTGGGAGCAAAAAGCAGAGTGGAAAAATCTGAGAAACTTGCAGTTTGAGCAGAGAAAAATTTGTGTTTAAAGATATGGCCAAGGAGACTGTGTGGTTGCTAAAGAGAATAGTGTCATTAAAAGGAAACCAAGTACTTTGCATTTGGAAAACGGAAAAGATTCCTTGAGGGCATCTCAGGAATAGGCTAAGCTCCATCACAACCTCAAGGGATAAAAGTACAAATTTATTTAAAATATTTTGCTTTGAAAAGAGGGCCCCTGGACACTTAGATTCCACAGGGTCACCTAGGAAGTTGTGTCCCCAGGATTCCTTTCACTGTGCTCAGCAATTCAGGCACTCAGAGGCCACTGCAACCATGAAAGCCTGGCCGCTGCTCCTACTGTAAGAACTATGGAATCATGGAAGTTTCCACCAAGATTTCAAAAACAAAGCCCCGAAGGCCAGGCAATGCATGGCAGGGCTGTGATTCCTCTGGGAGGCCCCTGATAGGGTGACGAATGAATGAAGCTGTGAGAGGGAAGCCAAAGCTTCAACAGAGACCCCAGAAATGGACATTTTGGGGTGAAACCCAATGGCCCTCTTCCACTGTCTGGTGAGACTAGTTTCCTCTGCTTCCTAGTTGGTAGGGTGTGCCTGAGGTGCAGCCCTCTGCAGCTGGTGGGGTCTGCCAAGGTTCAGACTTCTGTAGCCAAGAAATGTTGCAGCTCTTAATAGGGGCACAGCCCTCCTGTGTTCCAGTAAACTCCAGTGGCCCAGTGTCCATTTCTTCTTCCTTCTGGGTTTTTGTCCATGAATTCAAAGATTGAAATCCACAGATCAGAATGAATGAATGGAAGAATGATTTATTGAAGAAGCAGGAAAGAAAACTCTTACACCACGCTAATGCACACCTGGTTACCAGGCTTCTCCACTTAAGTGTGCGCAGTTAGGGGTTTTTATAGCACTTGGCTCACTGCTATTGGTCCAAACTTACGCAAATTAGGGTTTGAGAAAACTATCAAAGCCATTGGTTCAAACTTATGCTAATTAGGGTTTGGAAACACTAAAGCTATTGGTCCAAATTTATGCTAATTGGGTTTTGGAAACCCATTAACTCCATTGGTCAAATTTCAAGTCCCAACTCCCATTCATTTTTGCCTTGCTTTCATTTTCTCCCGCTTCTCAGGGAAGATGGAAAGAGTGATTCGTGAATCAGCGCATATTCAGCGCTGGGCTGAGGGTGTCTGGAGCTGCAGCACGGTGTGAAGCTGTTTCTGTACCAACCATCTGTAAGACGGCCACCCCCGGCCACCTAACGGGGACTCTCCTCGATTCGCCTGTCCTGCTGACTCACACTGTGGACCCGCTGTACCTGCATGGCAGGTTCCATGCAGCCACAGGCTGAACTTGCTGCCCACACCACTCCACAGCTTCACCCCTCTGTCCCTCTGCAGCTCTACGGCCCCACCATCCCACTGCCCTGCTGCTGCTTCTCAGCAGTGACCAGTAGGCTGGCTGCACAGCATGGGTCCCAGGGAGCCCTGTCAGTACCAGGCCCAAGGCAAGGCAATGAGAAATATAAACTAAAAGAGACCCTCAAGCTAAATAATATAGTCCATTGGAGACAGGTAAAGATCAAACTAATACAAGATATTTTTCTTTCTGCAAGCCAGGGTCTCTATCAAAGGAACTATGGCAACCATTGGGTGACCACTATCAAGAGAATGGTTATCAGCTTTAACTCTTCACATTGAGATACAAACATTTTTATAAAAAATAGTTCTGATGGGGGGAAGGGAATGAAGAAAACTAAGATGAAATGGGATTTGAGAACAGCCTAAGATTTCAATAAGCAGGTAAACTTTCCTGTGAAGTGGGGGAAGGATCTCTGAAGCTGAGGAGAAACATTGCTTTATTAAGTCAACAATATTTATTGTGCATATATATTGATCGCTGTATTTGACTCTAGAGTTAGTGTGAAGCAGAGGTAAGCTTATGTTTGTTTTTTTGAAAGAGAGAGGGGCAGTCAAAGAGAGAGAGAAAGAGATAATCAATTTTATTTAGTTTTTCATCTGTTTTCATTGCTCCGACACTTAGTTGTGTACGTGATACTGGAGTTCGAACCCAGGTCCTTGCACATGCAAGGACTCAGCATTTGAGCAGCAACAGTCACTCTGCTGTGCATAGCCAGGAACTCCCCTCTGCTCCATTTGGGTTACCTTTGTCACCAAAAATAACCATTTTGAATTGTGTCTATAAGGTATCGCATTTGGAAACAGAAACTGGTTCATTTGTGCTTATATTTGTGTATTCACGTTGTTTTCAGAATGGAAGGTGCATTGTCAATCCCTAAGGAAAATCTGTTGGGGTAGACTAATTATAGTTATGAACCTGACAAAAAGTTAGCATTCATTTATAATACAACATGGCCTTAGTAAGTCCTGGAGTCAGGAGACAAATGGTCTTTGAAAGGTTCACTTAAAAACCAAACTTTTTTTTTTCAAAAACTCCTTAGTGAACAAGAGGGAAAAGATGATTATGTACAGGCATTCCTGATCTTGCAGCAAGATGAAGTTGAGAAAAAGCCCTGTGCAAGCTTATGGAGAAAAGGGCAAAAGAAAAGCAAAAGGGGAAAGCTGGTTGATAAGGAGGATCAGGACAAGGGAGGATAATGCAAACACTAATCCACACCCCACCCCGCCCCACACTTCCTGAACCACCACAGGCTCCTCCTCCTCCAATGCCAGTCTTATTTTTTTTTTAAGAGAGAGGGACAGTGAGAGAGAAAGAGAAAATCAATTTTATGTAGTTTTTCATATGCTTTCATTGCTCTAAGACTTCGTTGCATAAGTGGTGCTGGGGTTTGAACTCACATACTTGTACATGCCAGGGAAGTGGCTTAACTGCTGAGCCACCACTCCAGCTCCTTTGCCAGTCCTTTTGAGGACTCCCTCATTGTTTCCTCATCTCCTCCCGCTCCAGCATTTCTGCTGCCTCTCCAAGAGGCATGAGCTATCATGAAGAGTCAGGGCTACCTCCTTATAAGCAAGGCAAAGAGGGAAAGGGCTCTGAAATGTTACCACCTTCCCAAACCCTCCAGGGCATATAACTTTGGTCAGGGAACCACCCCTGAAGCAATGCGATTTTCCCTTTAAGAATACTTTGTGTAAGATCTAATAACCAGGCAACTGGATGGTTTTCTCTGGATGCAGAACCTTATCAATGTTGGACTTATTTGGAAAAACAATAATCTTCCCTACAGACAGAACTCTCTCCAAATGACAGAATTATTCACTTCTATCTGTGCAACATAACGCTCTTCTTGGGCAGATATACAGAGTACGTACTGAATTAACATACTGTTAGCAGGAGACGAAAGGAGAATGATGATGGCTAAAGCGAGAGACATATCAGCTCCATCTAGCAGACCCAAATGGGACCCATGTTGCTAATCCAGCTGCTCCAATGAAAGACCAGGGCAGGATCCAAATGAGGTAATACCTCCTTTGGAGCACCATCAGAGATGCGTTCTGTTAGGCTTAAGGAAGAGGGTTCCTAGACACAAGTGTCCTGACAAGATTCAGAAATTCTGACAAAAGACAAATAAAGACCTATTCAATTTCTAGAAAGGCTGTATCCAATATATTGGCATATCTCCTATGTACACCAATGCTGACCATGAAGCACCAGAAAACATGAGAATAGTAAACATGACCACTGGGCAGTGTGCCCCAGAAATTTAAGAGAAAACTTTAAAGGACTGAGGGAGTTTGATGAAGGTATTTAACAATAGAGAACAACTTAAGATGCAAAATGCAATGCCTCCTTGCTACCATGCATTAGACTCTCAAGGAAAAGGTTCCTCAAAGAAATATAAGGCGCCCGAGGCAAAGATCCACGTACCTAAGATAAGGCTGAAGGGCACTGAAGAAAAGACTGTCCTAAGTTGAAGAAGGTAGAAGTCGGAGAAAAAGGAAAGAGAAAGCTGGGAGCTCACAGATGGGGAAAAGGGGACAATATTCAGATACAGAATGAAGAAACCCAAGGGAATCCTTAGATCCAAGCATAGAAATTACCCCACAGAAACTCCAGGTGAAACTGACAGTGCAGAACAGGTCAACGGATTTTCCGGAGGACACAGGGGCTACTGATTTAGTACTGACTACTCAAGTGGCATCAAAATGGGAGTCTCAGGAAATACAGAACACCTTTTTGTAACCTTTGAAGTACCACCTTATGATCTCCCACTAAAGCACAGCTTCTGGAATATGCTAGAGTGGCTGACTTCGCTTTGGGGATAAGATCTCCTTTGTAAATTAAATGTGCAAGTAACCTTTAAATCAGGATGACTTATCACTGAAGTCCCATCTGAACAGGCTTGGAACCTGCAGCTGGCCCTCCTGAAGTGCAAGAAACAACTAGAGGAGCAAACACCACCTGAAGTCAACCAAGAGGTAAAACTCACTGTGAAGGCAGATGTGGCTCACAGAAAGGCAAAGAATGCTCCCCCAATACAAACTGTATGAAAGATAGGCAACGGTCCTCAGTCAAACATTAGCCCCTGAGGAGGTTGGCTTGATAATGGATAAAGACCATTCTTGAAAAGTCTCTTCCAGTAGAAAACAAACCCCAAGAATTATCTGCCTTTCAATGGCAGGTACTAGAACCTGAGTCAACTCAACGAAACAGTCGAAACAGTCGCACTGCATTGCCCCAAGGTTTTAAGAAATCATCCACCTTGCTTGGGGAAATTCTGGCTGAAACAGAGGTCTCTCAAGTTAAACCCGGGCACGTATTTTCGACATTGCTTTGTCCTCAGGGAAGAGACCTTTTGCCTGACTGTAAACATGCATTGGCCTGTTTAGACACTCTCAAAACCCACAAGCAGGGGCTCAAGCAGTGGTTCAGTGGTTGGAGCACTTGCCTGGGTTCAAACCTCAGCACAACATACACAACAAAATGTTGGAGAAATGAAGGCCAAAAGGAAAAATAAATAAAATTGATTCTTCTCTCTCCCTTCTCCTCTCCTCTCTCTCCCTCTAAAAAAAAAAAAAAAAGCAACTGAGGATTTGAGTTAATGGCTATGTTTTTTAATTTGGATTCCCAATTGGAGGCTTACAGTAAAACCACTCTACAAGGCCCTTAAGAGACAGGATCTTGAGCCTTAGAATAGATAAGGAATGTCAAAAGACCTTTGATACAGCAAAGAAGTAACAGCTCCTGCCATGGGATTTCCTGGAAAAAAAAAAAAGCCACTCAACTCGTGTGTCCATGAGAAACAACAGGGCTTGGAGTTCTAATTCAGCTCTTAGGAAATGTGCCATGTTTGGTGTCATATTTTTTCAAACAACTGGATCACATAGCCAAGGGACAAGCTGTTAGTGAGTCTGTGATTGCAGCCCACTGTGACATTCAATGGGATGCAGAAAATTCACACTGGGGCAACTTTTGAACATGTACATGCCTACCACATCTTCATATTAGAGCAAAAGGGAAGTTACTGGCTTACCTCAAGAAAAATGGGGAAATACCAAGCTATTCTATTAAACAATCTCAACAGATTATATAGGTTACCTGAATCTGGCCACCTTGTTCCCAAACAAGGCCTTTGATAGCCCCCTCAACATAATTACCTGAAGATTAAGGAACTAGTAGATTCTAGTCAGCCAGGTCTCTGACCAGCCTTTGTGTAGTCCAAAACTAGAACTATCTGTAGTCCTGGAACAGCTTTATGGACCAAGGTGAGCATCAGACTAATAGTAACCTTACAAAAAACATTAGAGGCAAAAGCAAGGAACCAACTGGTTGATAATGACAAGAAGCAGGACTCCAGGGTCAGTGACTTCATATCCCTAATTGATCTCTGGTCTCCCAAATGGACATATGCCAACATACATCCTCATATACTGATAATCTGTTAAGGAATGGGGCTTCCCTTCTGAACAGTCTCTGGATGGAAATGCAATGACCAGGGACTGAGGCTGATCCCAGAAGGCCTTCTAAAGACTGCGATAAAAACATACCTACAATAGTACTCATTATGCAAAAGATGTCACCCTCCAGTGGATACAGAATATATTTACAAAGTTAATTGGTTCCCTTTATTCTTAAGGCTTTCCTCCTCCTAGTGACCATAACAGTATACTGCCACCTAGGGAGACTTATGAACATATAATATCGGCAAGATTTCAGGGACACGTTGGATTTCTCTGTTATCAAAACTGACTTGGATGTACCAAAAATAACAATTTAAAGGAAGGTACAACCAGCAGGGATTCACAAAGGGAGTTTAGTTTCAGGGGAATGGCCCATCTAAAGATTGGAAAGTTGATATCATTTGGATGCCCCAAGTCCTGGGAAATTTCAGATATTAGTTTTTTTGTAGATACTTTTTTTTGGGGGGGAGTAAGTAGAGGCCATTCAAATTACACTTAAGAAGTATCTAAAATTGTCAAGGCACAAGGTAAATTATCCCAAGATTTGGCACAACACAATTCAAAATGATAATCAATCTTCATTTGTCACAGCTATCAGTCAACATATGTCCAGAACACTGTACATTACTTGGAAACTACACTCTTCTTACGGACCTTAGTCATCAAGACAGACAGAGGTGAATCACAGCTTAAGGGAAAATATTGTGAAAATCTGTCAAAAAACCAACCTAACTTGGGATAAGGCACTGACATCTGCGGCATTAGAGATTAGGGTAGCTCCAGGAGGTATGCTCAAAATTAAGGCCCTTTGAAACACTGTATAGTAGGTCATTTCAGATTTCTCTCCCTACAGGAGAACATGCTGTCTTTTTATTTTATTTTGAAAGAATGAGAGAGAGAGAATGAATCAATTTTATTTAGTTTATCATGTGGCTTTCATTGCTCCAACACTTCGTTCTGTATGTGGTGCTGGGATTCGAATTCGTGTCCTTGTTCATGCCAGGCAAGCGCCTTACCCACTGAGCCCTGACATACTGTCTTTTTTAAGAAACATGTGGTAACTCAGTATGTAAAAACATCAAGAACTATGTTAACTTCTATTGATGAATTTGCTTCCAACAGGTCTGCACGCACCACTTCATCCATTTTGACTGGTAACCAGTCCTTCTAAAAACCTGGAAGGGACAAGGATCAGACCAAGAGAAAAATCGACTAAAGCACTAGAAGTACTTCTAAAGACCAATACGTGTGTCAAACAGGCCAGAGTAAAATAAAAATCATGGATCCAACGCATGTGAGTAAAGTCTGCCCCCAACAATTCACCCATTCCACTAGGAAGGTCAGATTCCTGGACTATCATTCCAATAGAGGACCTCAAGTACTTATTTAAGAAATATTTACCCTTCCCCCTTTGATGGCCTTTATGAGAAAGCCATCCTTAAAACATCTTTTGAGGTCCTATAGGATAGATCTTATAGAGTTGTAGAGCTGGTAAGAATGGAGACAGTGCTCGCTACAGCAGCATATATACTAAAATTGGAATGACAGAGAAGATTAGCATGGCCCTTGCACAAACATGACACACAAATTCGTTAAGTGTTTCAAATTTTTTGGTGGCTCAGTGGTTACAGTGCTTGCCTAGCATGCACAAGGACCCAGATTCAAACCCCAGCACCACGTACAAAACTGAGTGTCTGAGAAACAAGGCCAGATGAAAAAATAAAGTTGATTCTTTCTTTCTAAAAAAATAAAAAATGGAGACAATCCCATAGTAAGCAGATGGACCATCCAAAATAGAAGCCATCTCAGTGCTAGCATATATATACCCACAAAAAGTGACTTTGGTTTTGCCAAGAACAAGGTACTGCTGATTTAAGTTTAACCTGGCATATAGTTAAAACCCCACTGCAGAGCACTGCAGAACATTTGGAATATGGGGAAGGGCTTTGTGGGGAAGAAATAGAAAATTGTACCATACAGTTGTCAAACCCCTTCTGTGAAGCATCACAATTTATAATGAATGTTGTAGCTAGCAAGAGTGCATCCAAACAGGATTATAAAGTGCTCTGAAAGAGAATGAAATCCAATATCCCAAGGTATAAGTGGCAGTTAGTGGATAAAGGAATGAAAGTGATTACATAATTAGTTCTAAAGTATGTAGACACCAATTCTGGATTTATAAAATGGCTTGCTCGTGCCTTCAGATCCTCCAGTATTTCCAACTCCAGGTTAAATAGTTCCACTCCATCACCCTTCATTCAGGAAGTAGCCAGCACAGTTACTGCCCCTTATCTGTGGAATGGAATTTGTTTTTGTTTTGTTTTGTCTTTTTTAAAGAGAGAGGGACAGTGAGAGAGACAGAGAAAGAGAGGAACAACTTTATTGAGTTTTTCACATGGCCTTAGTTGCTCCAACACTCAGTTGTGTACGTGGTGCTGGGGTTTGAACCCGGGTCCTCGTGCTTGCCAGGCAAGCGCTGAAACCGCTGAGCCACCGCTCCAGCCCCTGTGGAATGGAATTTGGACAGCAGAGAAAATTGTATCTGTGTTTATGGTTATCCTTTGCTAGAAAAAGCCTATGCCTCCCTGAGCATTCAGCCTTCATTAATCATTTAAACTAGAAGGACAAGGCTGACTCATCTAAAACATCCCTAATATTGCCCCCACCCCATCTTCAACACTAGTGCAAATGAATATATTGCCAGCTGCCAGGTTTCATCAATTTCTTCCTAAAGATAAAAGGAGCTTAAAACCTGTTAGCTTGGTCTTTCAGGATGCTAGTTCACCATCTTCTCTGTGCTGCTGGCTTACCAAATCTTGTTCATTGCCCTAGCAACTTGTCCTGGATTTATTGGGCCCTTTTCAAGCAGCAAGTACACAGACTTGGATTTGGTAACACAAACGTTACTGATACCATCTCCATTTGGATTACTGGCCCAAGAATTCCAAATTAAGCTGCTAATAATTAGTCAAACTGGAGGCAAATTCCCTAAGAGAAAAATAGTTGATTGGCTTAGCATTGCAAATTCAGTCATAAAATGAAAGCATCAAAGTCACGGAGACAAAGAGGCAGAAAGGGAGATAAATCACAAGAATATGATCAAGAAACAATAGTCCAGGATATATATACTGAAAGTGAGAACAGATTTATCTCAGTGACCTCCCAAATTACAGCACAGTGTAATGACCAATAATCCTGAATCATTAAAAAATATTGATTCATCTGTGTATTTATTTAGAATATCCAATGTCCTCAGGACTGAGAAGGCAAGATGGGGATACCAAAAGCAGTACAATAAACACTTGTTTAATTACATTATTAAATGAATGAAAACACTGCATGGCCTTTGCCCTCAGGAGCTTATTATGTACTTGAAAGACAAAATTAATATACAAGAAAGTTAATTATTAAATACTTTATTTAAGCATAACATGTTTGTCAAGTCAGGGAAGTGGTATGATTTCTTAATTTACACAAAGTTCCATTGAAAAATGTATTAGTAAAGTATAACTTCTGAATATCCAGGGTAGTCTTCTCCCTTTATTCTGGACAAAGAAATGACCTTCTTGGGGCTGGGCTCATAGCTCAGAGGTTGAATGCTTGCCTAGCATTTGTGAGGCATTGGGTTTAATCCTCAGCACCGCATAAAAATAAATAAAGGTTAAAAATAATTACCTTCTTCACACAAATTATCCCCCCAAAGTAATTTGTAACACAATTCTCTCTCTAAAAGAGCAGTTACAACACCTCTTAAATTGAATATGAATACTAGTATGAAAGGAGAACAAGTTTTAAAACCTCAATGCAAAAATTTTAGTAGATTTGTTTTAACCATTAACCTTTCTTTTTCATTTTTAAATGCTAAACTCAAGCTGGATAATGGGCTCTGAAGAGTCAGATAACAACTATAGACTATTATTCTGGCTAATAATTCATTGAAGTTCTTGAATCTCTGACCATAAGGCAACAACTTGGAACTGATTTCAGAAAATGAATGCAAGTATTGTTACAAATTCTATCTGGTCAGCAAGAATAGGTGGAGAATTCACTTAAAGAAGAACAGTCAAAGTTTCTTTTACCTATTTCAAGATGTCTCCTCATGTTCTACCAGTTTGAAACAGGCTAGGGAAGGGTTAGAATAGTTTTAAAAGTATATATTTTTTCATGTAAAAATACGCATGTTTAAAGGTTAAGCTTATCTGTAACCTACATTTCAAGTGTCCTCAGTGCAGTGAAGTATACTGCTTTCTTTAGAACTTTGCCCAGTGAAGGGAACTGAAGCCTATGGCAATGCCATCATGAAGAAATACAGGCAGCCAAAGGCCAGTAGGTGAGAAAGCACAAGAAAAAGTACCTATTCTGTCCGCATAAACTCTTCTAGCTTAGAAGCATCATATTTGAAACTATCCTGAGTGGCATATGCCAGGAACTGTATATTAGCATGCCTTCCATTTAGTTGACAATTTGTTTAATAATACTAACTTGACTCGTGCTTAACTTTCTCATATCCTGAATAGGTAAATCTAAATAAAGAAAACTATTCCAAAGATAAATTAAGAATAATTTTTAAGGAATCAGAAATCTTTATTTAGACCATAAGTCACTTATAATATTATTACTCTGAATTTATTAGTATATCCTATTCATATCTTTTGCACTGACTTTCAATATATAATTCTCTACTTATATAAAATAATGTTCAGCTTCAAAAAAGCTATAATTGTTTTAAAATATTTAAAACATTTTGAAAAATGACAAACATGAACTCAGTGTCATTGAAATACAGCATTATTCCCAAGAGTACAACACAAAAAAGACATTACCTGATATTTCACATTCAGTTTGTCTCTGTATCTTATTCCAAGGCAAATGTTCTTTCAGGATTAATGCTTTGCTTCTTGGAAAGGCATTTAACTCATTGTTACTGCACGTATATTTAAAACATTTTATGATTACTTATGAGTAATTATTACCATTCTAAAATTTTAGGGTAAGAATCATTATATTGACAATATAAAAATGTTAATTTTCCTAAACTGTTTTTTTCAATGTTTCAAGCATACTTTATTTCTTCAATATGCCATATTTCATAGGTACACATGGCATCAGTTATGAGTTGGCTTGAAATTCAATATTACATCAGCTGGCATGACTACTGATCTCGCCATTCCTTTGGGATGACACTGCCCACATGGGAGAGGCTCCATTCTTTTCCAGTTTGTGGTGTTGTCTATGTCCATATAGCAATGCAGAAAGCGACTCCACTAGCTAACACAGCATTACCATATTTTCCATGGAAATCAGGTGCATACTTCTGGTGGCTCTGCCCTGCCATTGTTTGCTGAATGCTTCAAACCTGAGACGATTTAGTGCATTTTTGGTCACAGAAAACACTGTGCAACTAAAGAGAAAACTGCAGCAACTGCAGCTGCTGGTTTGGTACAGATTTTCCAGATACCCTTAGGAAAAAGCCTAAACTGTTTGCAAGTAACTCACTATACTCAGTTTTTGTGGGTAAAAAAAAAAACTCCCTAAGTTCACAGGACCCATGCAGCTCATTATTGTACCAGACACTAAAACCTTAAGATAAGGATGACTCCTCATTACCTCTGGGAATTTCTATAAAATGAACCGAATGCACCACATTTAAATTTGCAGGTTATTTTGCCCTGCCGTTCAACCAACTAAGGGTGATATTGCTCTAAGAAATCAACTTTAAATTCATGTCATTATCTAATTGATACTACTTTTTCCAACCTGTATAAAAAATTGATTGCCTAAGCACATGCAAAAACAATACAATGTTTCACGTTAGCAGGGTTGCTACAGTATTGACAACTAATCAAAGTTATAGAAACACTCATTTTAGCAACTGTCTAAGAAGTTAAATTCTAGAAAACTGAGCCTAATACAATGAAATCACAATTAGACAATATAATTTTTCCCCTTTTGAGACAAAACATATAATATGTTTTATCTCCCTCAAACAATGTCTATATACAAAAATTGATATGGCTTATAAAGTAACCAAGACAGATGATACATACCCTTTAGATAAAACAATTGGTCATACATTGTTCTTTTCAGACATTGGTATATAGAAGGAAATCAATTCTGGTAGCATCAATAGGTTTGATTAGCAAATGCCACCCATGTAATTATGATTGTCTAATCAAAAGCCAAAGTGTACCCTTGATTCTAATCACCATTATAACTGAACAATCTCTAAATTACACCAGAAGTTGTAACCCTCCATCCACTACTAGAACATGTCCTGTAACATATGGTGATTCTAAAAGAAACACAATTGCATGTGCCACCTCAATAGTTTCTCCAAACCTCCCAAGAGGAATGCTTTTCTTTAAATGTTCTTCTTTCAAGTTTTTCGTCATATCTGTATGAACGAATCCTAAAAGAAAAATGTTTATTCAGTTGAAAAGAGTCAATACTAAGATATCTGCTCAACTTAAAAAAATTAAATTGTACCTGAAAATTTGAGATTAATATTAATATTTAATATTTAGAAAAAAATAGTTTGTCATCAATTAAATGAGTCTATGATTTTACTCACTTTAACTCAACAAACATTCATTGAACACCAACATAAATGATCCCCAAGAATATGGCCCAACTCTTAGCACAATGTAAAGACAATGTCATGTAATGTCATGGGTAGATACAGATGTGAATAAAATGAAATTCCATTCCTTGGGAACCTATAACTGATGAAGGCAACAATCACTGTACACACAATTATGATGTGAGGAAGTCTGGTGAATATCCTTATAAAGGAATAAATAAAAGGCCACAAAAATGGTTAATTTTCAATTGAGTGGAAGTAAATATGACAGATTGTGTTGAGGAAAGGAAGGCATCACAAAGACAGTCACATGAACTGATTTGGCAATTCCAACAAGAACCAGTCAGGTCCATTTTCTATAGCTAAGACAACTGGACCAGATATTAGAAAGTCCAACGTTTCCAATATCTGTATTAGAACAAAATCTAATAGCTATATCCAATGATGTGAGTATACGCAGAAAAATCAAAATTTAAATTATTGGTGTATATATACAGTAAAGCTTACAAGGAACATACTCTAAAATACAAAGTTCCACAGTATAAAGTACTACATATTCTATTAAGCAACCAATTCTAAATGATAACAGACATATGCCAGGAAAAACTGTAGATATATTAAGAAAATATTATAAGATTAATCTGAGACACACAAACACAAATTACTAATGCATAACCCATAATCAATATTTTGTACACTACTCAATCTTTTAGGTTTTAAAAAAGAAAGCATATATTAATCTTCATGAAAGCAACAACAGTTAGAAAAAACTTTCTGAAGTTCAGGGCACAAAAAAATACATGGACTAAAAAACATGAAAGTGAAAATCCAATGCGCAATCTTAAAAAGTTTTCAAATTGGCTTATGTTAAATCAAATCATTTATAATTCAAACATAAATCAACCTAAATATCTGCCATTTAAAGTACTGTAATAAGTGTGAACTAAATATTGGACTAATCATCAATTAGGCCACTGGTTTATTATGCAGTTCTATGTAATTTACTTTAGATATTTATATTTAGAAGTGAAAATCTAAATATTTTCTCAAAACTCTTGTGAGAAATAATCATAAATTTTCTATTGTGAAGTCTATGACAGTGACAGATCAATAGGGGAAAACTGAAGCAAGCTGAAGGTCCTTTTAACAAGGCCCTTCCAAGGAGCTAGTTAAATAAATAATCCACACAATAGAAAAATATTTAAAATGAATAAAAAATTTATATATTTAAAGGAAATTATAAATGAACTCAGTTATATCACTATTAAAAACAAAAATTAGGGGGCTGGAGCAGTGCTCAGGGGTTACAGAGAAGCCTGACATGCACAAGGACACAGGTTCGAACCCCAGCACCACGTACACAACGAAGTGTTGGGAGAACTAAAGCCACATGAAAGACTAAATAAAATTGATTCTTTCTCCCTCTCTCACTGTCCCTCTCTTTAAAAAAAAAAAACTAACATATACTATTAACTAAGAAATTATGTGCCAAATATTGATTTTCATTAGACACATGAATAACAAGTGATAAGTATTTTATTTGTATTTTTCTGGTTTTTTTCCTTCAAATTGTCCACAACAAATACATATTATTCTTGCATTCAGATAAAGAGCAACAGACAGGGCTGGGGTTGGGGCTAAGTGGTAGAGCATTGGTCAAGGTCACAACTAAGTGTTGGAAAAACAAAAACCAGATGAAAAAAATAAATAAAATTGATTCACTCTCTCTTTAAAAAGAGCAAGGTACAATGAAGCATGAATATAGTCCCAGCTACCAAGAAGGCCATAGCAGGAGAATTACTGAAGTCCAGGAGTTCAAGACCAGCTAGGGTGACACACCCTGTCTCAGAAAAGAGATTTGAAAAAAAATATATGCACAGTGCTAATTTCAGATGGTCTATAATGAGGGCCAAAAATAACAAAACCAGGACATTCCGCTGCCACAGCCGCAGGGTACTTCCCAGGGTTACTGGCAGGAGGAATATCTGAAGGGCTTCCCTGCTACTGACAGCTCCGAACTCGGATCCCTGCTGGAACATGTATGTGACACAGTCCCAGACCCCCAGCCAACTCCACATCAGCTACTCTGCCTGAGGCCAGATTAAGGTCCTCCCAAGACAGACTTCAGTGGATCTACACTCAAGAGGACTCTGCCAGGTTTTCCTGCCCTTCTCAGCGCTGTAAAGTGCCAAGGCCTCAAGACTTGGGAATGCATATTACAACGGCAAGAGTGCCAGCACCAAGACAATTTGACCTGTCCACTCTACAGTTTCACTAAGCATAATAACCTTACCAGCACAGCAGAGTAAGCCACATGCCTCTGTGTGACACCATCACCTGATAACACACAAGAAAAAATCACTAATTTGGACTAAAGTCCTCTCTTTTGTTGAGAAACTGGGATTGAAAGAGCTGTTCTGAAGTTTGGGCTACAAATGACTGAAAACATCATAGACTGGATGGGTCTCTGATTTTCGAGTCTGAGCTGCAACTGAGTGAAAAAAAGAAAGAACGAAATCTTGAAGAACTGCGCTGAGGTACAAGCCAAATTGAAGCCTCTGCAAGTAATGTTGGTTGAAGTGAGAAACTGCTAAACCAAGCCTGTAACAGGACTGGTTGTTCGGGTGTCTTTGTCATTGTTGCCTCTTGCTGTTCCACTGCTTCCTGTGTTGTCTTTCAAAGTCCAGATGTTCTCCAACAATTCACATTGCCCTGATGGTGGGCAGCAGTGGTTCCCCAGTTTAGAACTAGGCCACTGGTTGTACCAAACTGAACTTACTGAAAGTGAATGTTTCAAAGTATTCTTAGACGGTGTTAACAGAGCTGATTACTGCCCAGAATGCTACCCTGACAATCCTGCTAATAGAAGCCTCATTCTTCGCTGGTCTTTCCCACTTGAGTGGGGTCTCCAAAATCTCACCAGGTGGACCTTTTAAAAAGTTTGCCATCCTTTTCTTCTAGGTCCTATGCTGGTTAAAAAAAAGGATTCATGACTCCAGAGCAGCCGGTTTTAACCCTGCATTGCAGTTAATCTTGACCAGAACAGACAAAAAACTTGGCCAAAATAAATAATTTCTATAATAATCAAAATCATGGAGACTGTAGAGGGTTTTGTGCTAGTAGCCCAAAGAAAGTGAAAATATAATTTTTTTATTTTATTTTATTTTATTTTATTTTTTTTTTTTTTTTTTGGTGCTGGGGAATCAAAACTGGGACCTTGCTCATGCTAGAGAAGCACTACAGCACTGAGCTACATCTCAAACCTCATTTCTAAATCTGACCCAGACCTCTCACTACTTTGGGAAACTGCTTAAACATGGCTTTCGTTGCTCTGATACTTAAGTGTACGTGGGTTCTGGGGTTTGAACTCGAGTACTCGCACATGCCGTGCAAGCACCGTAACCACCAAGCCACCATGTCAGCCCCTGTAGCCTAATTATTGACACACAACAAGGTATTCCTGGAGGGGAGGGCCCATACTATTATGTGCCCCATAATTGTATTTCTAACAATAACTTTTGTGGGAAGGCATCCCCATTGCAGCTGGATTCTAGACTATTCCAATAAGAAACTAAAAAAAAATAAAACTAATTTTATATTATTTGTGTTTCACTGTGCGAATATACTGCAAAATACAAACCTCTTCTGCCACAAAATCTCACCACATGTATTTGGAAAGTCAGCAGTATTTCCTTCATTCATCTTTAAGAACAATGAAAGAAGGGAAGAATAAAAAGGGAAGCAGCTGATTAATGATAACCAGCCTCTGTAGAATTTCAAGTGAACTGTAAAAGAAAATTAACTTACAGTGAAGAGCCATAACAAACAGTAGGCAATCCAATCATGTTAAGAACACTATATGGAAGAAGATGCCTACACCAATCTGGTGGAGCGTTGATCCTTTTTCTTCTTCTAATAATTGTATGGTTGCTGTTTAATTCCAAGTTCTTTGATGCATTTCAATTTGACTTTTGTGTAGGGTAAGAGATAAGGATCTAAGTTCAATTGCTGCATATGGCTGTCCAGTTGGTCCAGCACCATTTGTTGGACAGGCTGTTTTTCCTTTAAGCTCCCTTTGTCAAATATCAGATGGTTAAAGACTTGTGGGTTATTCTCAGTGTCTTCTGTTCTATTCTATTAGTCTTCCTGCCTATTATTATACCAATACCATGTGGTTTTTGTTATTATAGCTCTATAGTTTAATTTCAGGTCAGGTATTGCAATCTCTTCTATCTTGATTTTTTTTTTTTTTTTTTTTTTTTTTTTTTTTTTTTTTTTTTTTTTTTTTTTTTTTTTTTTTTTTTTTTTTTTTTTTTTTTTTTTTTTTTTTTTTTTTTTTTTTTTTTTTTTTTTTTTTTTTTTTTTTTTTTTTTTTTTTTTTTTTTTTTTTTTTTTGCTTAGTAGTGCTTTGACTATTCTGGGTTTCTTATTATTCCAAATGAATTTGGAATTAATTTTTCTATATCTGTGAAGAATAATGACATTGGTAATGAGTGGGATGCCATTAAACTGAAAAGATTCTGCAAAGATAAAGAATTAAGAGTGTCAAGAAAGAATCTACAGAATGGGAGAAAATCATGGCCTGCTACCTCTCCAACAGGGAGCTAATATCCAGAATATACAAAGAACTCAAAAAACTTAATACCAAAAACACAAACACTCCAATCAATAAATGGGCTATGGAATTAAACAGAAACTTCTCAACAGAGGAAGCTCAAAAAGTCAAAAGATATATGAGAAAGTGTTCTACATCACTACCAATCAGAGAAATGCAAATCAAAACTGCACTGAGATTCTACCTCACTCCTGTCGGAATGGCAAAAATGAAGAATATGAACAATAAAAGATGCTGAAGGGGTTCTGGGGAGAAAGGAACACTAACACACTCTTGGTGGGACTGCAGACTGGTACAGCCACTCTGGAAAGCAGTGTGGAGATTCCTCAATCGGGTATGGAACCACAATTCAAACCAGCTATTCCAATCTCCTGTGTATTTTCCCAGAAGAACTAGAATCAGCTTATTACAGTGACACAGCAAAATCAATGTTCATGGCAGCTCAATTTATAACAGTTAAATTATGGATCAACCCAGATGCCCCTCACTGGATGAATGGATCCAAAAACTCTGGTATATTATATACAATGGAGTTCTACTCAGCTATTAGAAACAACAATATTGCAGCCTTTTGAAGGTAAATGAATAACAATGGAAGAAATCATGCTGAGTGAAGTTAGTCAAAACCAGAAAATCAAGGGTCAAATGTTTTCTCTCATTGGTGAGGCTAGAGCTAAACCCAGACTTGGGTGAAAGGTTGTCAAACTCATGTATTAGACCCAGCGTAGGTGTAGCTACGCATAATGTAGGGGAATTGTAGAGATGCAGGGGGAGTGGGGAGAGGGGCAGAAAGAGGGAGGGCAGGGAGGGATCTAGGGAGACAATCAACAAGGTAGCATATTCTTTATCTGGCCCCCAAAAGTCAAATAATACTTATGCAATTATTTAATTTTGGAGAATTCACAATGTAAACCATTATATCAGTTGTGGGGGCTAAATATTAAAGAATCAAGAGACTAGGGTGTGGGCGATATGGGATAACTCTGGTTTAGGAGCAAATGCATATGATATTGTTACTTTATATGCACTTATGAGAGTAGAACAACTCAACTTCTTAACAAAAAATAAATAAAACAATTTTAAAAACTAAAAAAACTGCTTACTCAAAAAAAAATCAGTATGTTTTAACCTAAAACACAGACACAAACAAAACCGTGGTAGAAATGACTTGCAAGAAAGATCCTGTGAATACGGGTTAGCAAATCCCAGCTTCAACTTCTAACTGGCCCTGGGAGTATTTTATCAAAGGCAGCATTTTGTGGCAAAAAGGCCACCAGATAAGTACACATCAAGCCAGATTCTGTTCCATGCTCTGCTAATGGTGCTAAAACTATGACCTGAGGAAGCTATGTACCGTCTAAAATGTTTAGCTATTTTCTGTACCATAATGAAGTCAATGAAAAATAATAGATCTCTGAGATTTCTTTTAGTTCTACTACTCTGACTTAAAGATGAAAAATATGCCTAAGTAGTTTCCATGACTTCCTAACTTTGCTTGAGGTTTAGGAAACTGAGTTCCCCTAGAAGGACTCAGTTCTTGATGTGCAGAGATTAAAACAGTTCTAATTCAGAAAGTACTGATGCTAATCTGAGTTTCCATCCATGATGTGCTGAAAGGTACTGATCTGCCCTACTTCTGTGTGAACATTAGTTCTCATGTTTGTCTTTTCAGAAACAAAGAGTAAGGCCACACAACCTATATAGACCATTTGAAAGAGTTTCCACCTTGAAAAATGGCATATCTAGAACAAGGCATGAGGTACTGCAGGCAAAGCTTATACACGGACGCTTAGGCAGTGAGACAAGTTCAGGGACAACACCAATGACATGGAAAGATGACCTCTGGCCACCTAGACATGGACTCTGAGGAAAGGTTGTGGTTCTCAGAAACAACTATGCAAGGAAGAGTCAAAAAATGATAGCTTGAAGCTTTTAATGAGGTCTTTTAATCGTCTGAATTCAGCTCTGCAAATCACAGATATGGTCTGCATCCATGGTAGGTGAGATCTGTAAACAAACAGTGGTGCTCCCAGTCCAGCACGTTTACAAGAAGTCCAGAACTGAAATTATGATGTTCAGCCCCCATATCACAGGAAGTTTCCCCCTGCACTTGCTCAAACATGGAAGATAGGAATGTTATTTCATTAGAGAAAGCTTACCACAGCTTCTCCCCAGACCTAAGCATGGCACTTGGAATAACAAATCTCATGGGACAGCTGCTAACCATCAATGAACTTTGTAAGAAAAGTTCAAAAGTAGCAAGGTGCAGTGGTGCACACCTGTAATCCCAGCAGCTTGGGAAGCTGAGGCAGGAAGATAGCAAGTTCAAAGCCAGCCTCAGCAACTTAGCAAGGACTTAAGCAACTCAATAAGACCATATCTCAAAATAGAAAATAAAAAGAGATGGGGATATTGCTCAATTGTTAAGCATCCCAGGTTCAATCCCTGGTACCAAAAAAAGAAAAAGAAAGGTCTAAAAGTAAAGTGGGTATAAGAGGCCAAGATGAAAGGAAGGGATGAATTCACCAATACATACTGGTTTTTCCTCTTAGAGTATGTTTGATATGAAGGACAAGAACATGTCCAAAGAGTCTTTCTTTTATCATTATCTGCAGCTATTTTTAAATAGTACACTTTATATTTTAGAACAATTTTAAGCTTACAGAAAAATTGAGCAGGAAGTACTGGAAGTTTCTGTATTCCCCCTCATCACATTGCCCTCCCCCATTTCCTCTATTATTAACATCTTACCTTAATGTGGTATGCTTTTTTTTTTTTAAGAGAGAGAAGGAGAGAGAGAACAAGAGAATCAATTTTATTTTATTTTTTTATCTGATCTTTGTTTCTATGACACTTAGTTGTGTATGTGATGCTGGGCTTTGAACTCAGGTCCTCATGCATGCCAGGCAACCACTCACTCCAAACCACTGAGCCACTGCTCCAGCCCTGTGAGGTATGCTTTTTACAACTGATTGAACCAATACTGGTAAGTAAAATCCAAAGTTTTACATTAGGATTCACTCCTTAGGTTGTACAGTTCCCCAGGTTTTGACAAATTCATAATATCAGGTTATCCACCATTACAGTATCATACAAAATGGATTTACTAAAAGCCCTAACCTACCTGCAGCTTTCCAAAGCTCATATACATCTATCTCAGTTCATGTGAAATAAAATTAAAAATGTGAAACTAGTCTCTAATGATAAATTACTCTGGGCTCTACCAAATGGCAATGTCATTTTACGCTGAAGCTCAGGAACCAACGTAATCCTCGCTTATAAATATGTTCACAAGTCAAGACACAACATCTGAACAGCCTTATGGGTTCTGCACCACATGTCAGAGGCCTGAGGAGAGCTGTGTGTCTTTAGACCTCCCACACATCCATCTTTGTGCTTGAGTCACCTCCTAATTCATGCTCGCTTTCTGTGTACCAAAAGACTCACTCTCATCCTTTAATTTATGTGTAAAATTCAGCAAATTTTGCTCTAATCCTCCTTTTACTAGGTATGTAATTACAATGACTTTCAAGCTGAGCTATAAAAATTATAAACTACCAGTAGGTGCCACTGTCCAACAAATGATGTTGCTACTTTACTTAACAGTTAGGTGTTTCCAACTGGCCACAAAGCAATCCTTCCTTCCATTTACTGAACGACACACATTCCACCAACTAAGGACAGGAAGCCTTCCACCTTAGTACCATATATGTAATGATACACCAGTACACGTTTTGTGGGGGCGCTAGTGCTGAGGATCACACTCAGGCTTTGCGCATGCCAGGCAAGTGCTAAGGCACTGAGCCACACTCCCACCTCACCTTTTTTCAATATGAACCCTTCAGGAACAGGGTTACAGTTGCTCATAAAAACAACTGCATGGCTCTTGTCCAATGACAATTTAGTTTTGACAAATTCTAAGGGAAACATATTTCATTTATCCATTTCTGACTACCTACATAGTATAAATAAATAGTAACATCTCATTTCCATATTACTACGTCACTGTTTCAGTTGACATGTTTATACACAACAGAGACATTATATTTAAAATGGAGATAAGGATTTTAGCTATCACCATTGCAGCCTGAGTATTCCTTATCTGAAATACTTGGGAGTCAATGCCAGGCACAGTGGCACAATGCTGAAATCCCAGCTACTCAGGAGGCTGAAGAAGGAGGACTACAGGTTTGAGGCCAGCCTCAGCAACTCAAGGAGACCCTGAACTCAAAATGAACAAAATTAAAAGGAGTAGGCATATAGTTCAGTGGTAGGGTAGAAAGTACAGAAGGTTAAATTTATCAAGTATTGGTTCATGTTTTTAATATTTTCCAAGTAGTAAAATTTACCCATGATGAGTTTATTTTATATTTAAAGTAATAACAAAGCTTAGAAACTACTGATCTTTAAAAATAGTCAACAATATTAGGCAAAAAATAATGTCAGAACTTATTAGTTTCCTTGTTCCTCGGTTTTCTTGTCATGATCTGCTTTTTAACTATTTTCCTGCTAACTGGAACCTCCATTTGAAGGTAATCAGAAAAAAATCAATTGTTTCTTTTTATGTCAGTTAATTCTTAATATTTGTTAGCACTGTTAAAAGATCTGGTAAGGAATCAGGTCAAATCTACTATGTAAATACAGTTAATAATCCATAGGACTGATTTAATTCTATTTCAATTTGATCTTTACCTGTGATCAATGAAGCATACTTATACTGTGAAAGCTTCTAGATAATATATAACCAATATAAACTAATAAAGGTCACCCTATTAACATGCGCACATTTTTAGCAACAGGCTTTTATCTGCAATATAAATTGCACTAGAATGTTATGTTCTTTAAGAAAGGGTGTACCACACTTTCCTAACACTCTTAAAACTTCCTCTTTGTATACAAACTGGATTCCCACTATTTAGCCCATCGCCTCGATAATTCACTAGACAAAATTAAACATTCCTTCTTCAGCATTTCCACTGCATCATATACATATCTTTCAGTTCATCACATTGTAATTATTTGTTTATACATCTGTCTTTCCCAAGATGCTTAGCTCCCTGTAACGGAAATAGTTTATTTATTTTTGTAACTTCAGGAACTAGCATAGCCCCTGCACATTGGAAGTCACTCCAGGAAGTCTGCTGCATGAGTTATTGTGACTTAGAAACACTTGCATTATCCCTACACTACTCGGCTTTTAAAATCATGAAGTAGAATTAACTCTTCATTATCTATACTACTTACAATCCTGAAGAGAAGCAAATATGTGCAGTTGCAAACCACAAATAATTTACACCACAGATGGTTAATCCAAGCTAATACTAAAGTCAATCAGCTTGCACAAAGGGTGCACTAATACACAAACAGAAAGCAATGCCAAGATGAAGACAATGTAGCTTCTGGATTTTTTTTCTTCTTTACAAAAAATGGGTGCATGTGAATTACAGTCATTATCGATTAACTGTTCATGCATTTGGAGTGTCTGAATTTAGCTAGCCTTTTTGCCTAAACAGTGAATTGGGATGAAGGACATGGTAAAGCAAAAGGATTAACAGGTCATTTTGATAAATCACTGATACCTGCTGCTCAACATCAAGTGCCAAATAAAACGCCAATTCTAGGGTCAAAGCTGGGGTCATTAGTGACTGGAAAGGGAAAGATGGACTGCAGCCCACTCTTCCTTACGAACGACCAGTGACCCAAAATAAACTTTCTTTTTTTAACATATGTTATTAATTCTCAAATACTTACAGTAAGCTAAGACAAAGATTCCAAGCTAACTGGCCATAGGCATATGAAAACTTTCAATTTATTTAAAATCAAATAAATACTTAACAAAAATTCTAGCACAGCGGCTTATCAGTGATAATGTAGACCTGAGTTTCAACACCTTTTTACTATACCCTCTTCACGATAATACAGGCAATTTTATTAACTAGTTACATAACAGAAGGCAAATAATATAAAAGTTAGAAAATTGGAAGGTTCCTGATAATTTAGACAAACCATAGTAGCGAAAAGGCAAAATGACTTCAATCTTTTAATGATAAGGGGAATTTTAGCGGCATTACTTTAACACTTTCCACAAATCAGTCGTGCAACCTTAGGCAAGTACTCCAAATCCCAGGCTCAGTTTCTAAACTATAGAAATGACTGGAATAAATGATCTCTAAGATCCTCTTTATCTTAAGTTGTTCCATAATTAGTGCAAATTTTGAAAATAAAAATTTTAAATCAAATATGAGATACAAGGAACTTTTTTCTTGTCATCAGTTCATTACTTGATTCTTACAATTTTATGAAAAACACTCTAACCAGATGACAATCACTACCACAAATGATGAGAAATTAATGGCTTTTCTATGAAACAAAATGAGATATTTTAATAAAAAGTTTTCACTGACCTGGTGCAACCACATTCACTCTAATTTTCTTTCTTCCAACTTCTTTAGCAAGTGCACGTGAAAATCCAACTAACCCTCCTTTACTGGCACTGTACACAGACTGGCCAGAATTGCCTTTTAAGCCAATAATACTTCCTAGAAGAAACGAAAAGTAAGCAAATTCAAACCAATTAACAGGGATTATGTGAAAATTCAGACAATTTATAGTAAATAAAAATGGTGAAACCTATTTTACCTTATCCTTTACTAATATTAGTAATTCTAACCACTGTCATTTGAGTACTAAGACTTAAGAATCCAAGTACGCTCCAAACGAATACAGAAAACAGGATCTAAAAGAAGCTGGTGTAAAACATCGAGTGCCAAGCAGGAGGCTTGCAAACTGATCTAGAATGGGAAGCATTCTAAACTCTGGGTAGGTAAAAATATACTGAAAATTCTGGGCATATAATGGCATCCAGTAGGAAGAGGCTGAAGCCAGAAAAAAATCTAATAAATTTTATGATTCTACAACCAGACATAAGGAAGTACTTCTACTAAGAGAACAGTTCCTCTGAAGATAAATCTCACTGAATTTGAACTACTGTCAATCTGAACTGGTGAAGCTCCAATTATAAAATTTTCATGAAAGCGCAATTTTGTTACTTTCAGTGATATAACTTGTACTGCCTACTTACAATTCTTAGGTGACCTCATTTAATGAATATATAAGACTAATTTATGGATTGGAGAGGTGGCTCATCAGTGGAGTGCTTGCCTGGCATGTGTAAGGACCTGGATTCGAACCCCAGCACCACATATACAACTAAGTGGAGGAAAAACAAAAATCATATGAAAAAATAAAATTAAAAAATTAACTCACTCTCTCTAGAGATAATCCAAATATCAACTGTATGCAAATAATTGCTTGCAAAACAGAAGTGATAAAATAATTTTCTGTGCCACTGATCTGTATTTATAACACAAAAATTAAACAAAAAGCTCACAAAAATCTTTACCTTTACAGAAAGAAAATATTCCACATTTTCTATTATAATCAAGCCCAATATTATAAATTGACCTATATTATGTACAGTCATGCATAACTTAATGACAGGCACATACTGAGAAACCCACTGTTAGGTGAATTCATAGTCATGCAAACATCAGTGTCCTTAAACAAAACTAGATGGCACAGGCTAATACACACCTAAGCTATGTGGACAGCCTGTTGCTCCTAGGCTACAAACCTATACAACTGTACTACTACTGCACACAATTCAAGCAATGATAGAATCTGTGTATCTAAATATATCTAAAGATAGAAAAGGTACAGTAAAAATGCCAGGCAATATGAATTTTTCATTTCCTGTTATGGTTTGGATATAAAGTACCACCTGAAAAACTAATGTCAGACAATGAAGGAAAGTTCAAAGGACTGAAAAATTTTAGCTGTAACTTCAGCACTACATTTATGCAACTGCTATAATAATTCTTGTTTAGCCCCCAGTGTCCACAATTTTTTAAATTCTTTGTCCATATTTTTAAATTAGGTTTCACAAAAAAATTGGGATGTCCAATGTCTCTTGAAAAATCAAAATTTTGGCAAAACAAGGAACATGTTTATGCACAACAACAATCAACTGGACTGTGGCTTCCAACCATTCCACATGGCCTTTGGACACTGAATCTAGATGTCTCTCTTGTCATTGGTCACATGGCCTCTACTGTCATTTTCTTTTTTAAAGGGAGAGGGTCAGTGAAAGAGAGAGAGAGAGAAAGAGAGAAACAATTTTTATTTAGTTTTTCATGTGCCTTTTGTTGTTCCGAGTCTTCGTTGGGTACGTGCTGCTGGGGTTTGAACTCGAGTACTTGTGCATGCCAGGCAAGTGCAGTAAGGGCTGAGCCACCGCTCCAGCCCCTCTACTGTCATTTTCTAATACTTGGTTGTATCATTCATTGAACACCTGCCTCATGCCTATAAGGACATGAGTTTGTGATTCCTGTTTTACTCATTGATCAGTTAATTAAATCTTTTTCCACGGATAACACAAAGATAAATTTCACCCAAGTTCCACAAATGAATATGTTACAAACTAATGGATTAAATATGTTTATGGTATTATGGGATGATCATAAATACACAAAGATGAAAACTCACCTACATTAACAATAGACCCTCCCTGTTGTTGAATCATAGTCTTCACGGCAGCTTTACAAGTCAGCATGGAACCCAAGAGGTTAGTATTAAGCAGAGATATCATATCTTCAGTTTTTGTTCGTACTAGAAGACTATCCCTACAAAAAGAAACAGCATGTAAATTAATAACAATTTTTTTAAAGTCAAGACATGGGCAACATTTTGAATGAAGGTAGAATGTAAGAAGTCTTCATATCTGAGCTAGAATATCCAGAGAGTACCATTCTGAACTTAGCTTAAGAGTCACTAAAATAAATGATAAGCCTTTAGAAAGGATTCACTTGGAATGTAGATTCTTATCCCTTTCAGTTAGAGTGGCAAATATTCCCAACTGCTAAAAGTGGTACCATGTAGACAAAATATTTTAAATGAACTGAGCAACTGCCATATTAAGCTTTATTTATCAAGACAATCAGTATATTAGTCAATATTTTCTAGTAATTTCACCTTTTTTAAAAAAAAAGAGTATTTACCCTAAAATTCCATCAGTTCACATACTCACAAACAAATATGGTAACAGAATTCAGAATATTGGTTACCTACGAGGAAATATCAACTGACAAGAAACAGCCTTCAGAGGTGTGGAAACAGTCAAAAGCTGAATATTGGTGAAGATCTAAATGTTAAAACTGATCAAATTGGAGGCTGGAGTGGAGGGTCAGCAGTTACGGTGCTTACCTGGCATATTCAAGGATGTGGGTTCAAACCCCAGCACCACATACACAACAAAACATCAGAGCAATGAAAACCACATGAAAAACTAAGATCCTTCCTCTCTCTCACACTGTCACACTCTCTCTTTTAATAAAACAAAAAACTGATCAAACTGGACACATTTCAATACGAAAGAATGTATGGATTGACAGTTTTAAAATAGTATTTCATACAATTAGAAGTAAAACAACTACTACATTAATTCATATCAATCAAAAACCTTAAAGGGTTTTAAAAGCAGATGTTAGAATTACTTAATTATACAACCAACCTGTTAACACCAGCTGCATTTACCAAGAAATTTACTCGACCTAAATGTTTCTCCATTTCTTCAAATGTTGTTTGAACATCCTGTTCTTTAGCAACATCACAGCTAAATGCTAAATGATTTCCTACAAAACAAAGTTATATTAGAATTATAAATTATAACTTCAATGATGAATTTACTCAATATACATTTGTTAAGCATCTACTATATGATAAGCCTGTACTAAACCTAGAGATAAAAGATAAGTCATAGGTTCCTGCTCTCAAAATGAAACTGGGATGGGGGTGGGCAGGGAACAAGAAGAAATAAAATATTACTACAAAAATTGATTTGAAAACTTTGGAGGGTTTTCTGGTTTGGTTTGGTTTGGTTTTGGAGGGCACCATAGTTACAGTCATTATGGAAGACAAGGCAGGATGGCTTGAGCCTAGGAATTTAGGCCATCCTGGGAAAGACATTGATACTTAATTTTTTGTTTTGTTTTGTTTTTTGGCATTAGGAATTGAACCCAGCAGTGCTTTACTGCTCAGTTACATACCTAGCCCTTTTTATTTTGAGACAGCCCCATCACTAAGTTGTTAATGCTGGCCTTGAACTTCCAATCCTCAGGTGTCACTGGCATTACTGGTATGTGCCACTGTACCTGGCTAAGAGACCCTGACTCTTAGAATTATTTTTAATTTTAAAAAATAAAACTGTTTTAGTAAAAAACCTATGATTCTTCATTTTACAATGTTTTAAGATTCATATACTAATATTTATAGTTTCAACACTAAACCCATACTGCCCGATTAAAGTCTTCAGGATTCATAATCTTAATTGAAATGTATGTCTAATTCTTTTAGGTTGAATACTTTCCTTTGACCCTGAGGATGAACTCTAAGGTTTTGGTTTTTTAGCATTAAAAATACATAACTGGGGGGCTAGAGCGCTTGCCTGGCATGCACAAGTACACAAGTTCAAACCTCAGTGCCACGTACACAATGAAGTGTTGGAGCAATGAAAGCCACATGAAAAACTAAATAAAAGTTGCTTCTTTTTCTCTCACTATCCCGTCTTTTAAAAAAAAACCGTAATTGTGTGCATGTGTGTGATTGATGTGTATGTATATAAAAGCCCAACCATCAGGAAAGCTGACACAACACAGGAAATTATTAAAAAAGGAAGAGCTAAAACTACAAATCATGGTGGGACTGTCTTCTTACTAAAGTTAACTGTTACCTCTCAAAAATATCCCCTTTTGGGGGCTGGTGCAGTGGCTTGGAGGTTGCTGCACTGGCCTAGCATGCGCAAGTACATGGGTTCAAACCCCAGCACCCAGGTACACAACTAAGTGTCAGAGCAACGAAAGCCATGTGAAAAACTCAATAAAAACTGATTCTCTGTGTCTGTCTCTCTCTCTCACTGTCCTTCTTTCTTTAAAAAAAAAAAAAAAAAGAAAGAAAATATCATAGGTTGAAAATGAATTTCATACAACTAACTCATCAGCAATTTCTTTAAAAAGCAAAATGCATGAGATACTACCCCAGGCTTCTATTCCTCTCCATGCCTTTCTGATAGTAAGTTACCAGTATTCTCTCTTCTACTTAGTAAATGGCACCATTTTAGTATCTTTCAAACTTACTGTTTCTACCATCAAGAGACATAAATTTGTAAAAACAATAATTGACTCTTTAACAAGGAAAAGAAAAAAATTTGAATGCAATAAAAAAAGTTTAAGCCAAATTCTAATGATTTACAAAAGTCACATTTGTGCATTCGCATAGGAGCAGGAATAGCATTGAGCAAAACTGAAGCGGGCCAGAAAACCCCAGCGGACTCTTCCTCCAGCAGCCACTTCGGAAAACCTAAGCAGCCGCCAAGAGTAGGACGATATCAGCACGTAGACTTGGCAAGCCTACCTTTCCTGCCTAAACTGCTTTTTTCCAACCCTGTAGCCGCGCACGGGATCCTGCCCTTTCCCCTACATTAAAGTTAACTGAGGGTGGTTCCCTCCTACCAGATGCACAAACAGAGCTCCCGACTCCGACGATTAACACCAGCTGCCGGGCGATGAGTGCTTATTAGTGGAGCCTCACAAGACTGCGAGGTCTTGACGAAAACCCCCAGCGCGCAGCCCTGGGCGGCAGGCGGCGCTGAGGTGCACGCAGGTAGGGGTTCTGCACGAGCAGGGCTAGCCTGGGGACCGGGTGCTCCTGTGCGCGGTGAACCGCCAAGCCTCGGGACCGCTAACCTTCAGGCCTCGGGACTCAGTCACGCAGCTGCACAAGTTCGGTACCTACCGCCGAGGTCACCTGCGGCGGCTTTGGCCCCTTCCAGATTTCTGGCGATGATCGCCAGTCGGTAGCCTTTCTGAGCCATTAACTGGGCTACTGCTCTGCCAATACCCCGGGAGCCTCCAAAAATAGCACACACTTTGTTCATCTTGGACCAAGGAGTCGCAAATTTGGCTTGGGGCGGCGGCCCTTCTCCGGGAACCTCGGGCTTTTATAAATAAAGCCAAACCGACGCAGAAAACCACAGCCGACTCTGCAGCCGCCACACGCTGGAAACCTAAGAAGGCGCGAAGAATAGGACGTACGCGCGCCGACGTCAGCACGCACAGACCCTCCGTCGGCGGCGTGTTGACGTCAGCACGCCGGACTCCCGGGAGCGGCGCCCCACTAGGACACCAGGGGAAGGCACGGCCAGCAAAGGCCTGGCCCAGAGGGTTTTTGCTGCCTGCCGGGACTTGTAGTGTTTACCCCGGAGGGAAGGAGACGTGGAGTTTGCTCAGAACAGAGTTAACGAACTGGACTTTCCCCGGAAAAGGGCAGTCGGTCACCAAGTTAGAACCCAGAATGCCCGCCTTTGGGCGTGGCCGCGTCAGGGCTCCCGAGTCTGCCTTCCCCGGACTTTTCGTGACTGCAGACCTGATGTCCTACCTGTTGACGTCCCCCCAGGCGTCAGACTCCCACCGAAACCTACCAGTTCCTCCCCCAGGTTGCTGCAGAAACCGGGCTCCTCCCCCCACCCGCAGACCTTATGTTCTCAAAAGAACACCACACAGAAGCAGCTCCAGAAACGTTTAGCGAATGAACAGTCCAAGATGGATAAAACGGGTGCTTTAGACAGAAAGTCGGTTCCTGGCTGCGGTTTGTGATGCATGCCTGCAATCCCAGCTAATCTGGAGGCTGAGGCAGGAAGATTACAAATTCAAGACCAGCCTGAGCAACTTAATGACACCCTGTCTCAAAATAAAAAATAAAAAGGAGTGAGGCAGTAGCTCAGTGGTGGAGTCCCTCTGATTCAATCCCCAGTACAGCCAAACAATTGAGGCAAATCCTGCACCTTGAGTGCTGAGTGCTTTGAGAGTTAATAAGCTTAAAAGGTGAATATTTGTTACCAAGGGACGTTTCTTGATACCGTATCATTGCACTAGATGATTCAGAAAAGTATAAGTTAAAAGGAGCACCCTCACTGCACCTTCCCCAAAGTCAGGACAATAAATTGAATACAAATAAAGTCGTGTTTTATTAATATATTTAGGGCTGGGGATGTCATTCAACTGTAGAGCACTTTCCTAGCGTGTTAGTCCCTGGGTATAATACCAGCACTGCAAATAAATAAATAAAGAGAATCTAGTCAGTACTAAAAAAGAGATGCATATGCGTCTCTGAGTTTCCTTGTGACCAAAGCAACAAAGGAAATATAATTAATTACACATAGTAATTTCTATAAGAAACATCTTGGTTATGCAGCAGAAAGATCTGAGCAAAATTCCCTGTTCATGGATCCTCTTAAAGAGCACAATATGCATTATAGTAGAAAATGCTCTTCATGGGGAATAAAAAGATTGTAAGGCTATTTTTGTACAATTATAAATGCATATATAGTGACAATATGATATGCCCCTGAGGTTATTTTTAAGCACCTTTTATACTTCATTAAAAAGCAAATACAATAGGAAATTAAACAATACAAGCAAATATCCAGACACAAGAATGAGTCTTTGTATACCTGAAACAATGAGGAAGTAAGTTGATTACAGGAAAGGGGATATGGTACTGAATTACAGTAGGCTTTAATGCCACCTGCAAGCATGGAGACCTTTAACTCCAGAGGAAAATAAAAGCTAATTTTAGAACCATTAGTGTAGCAGTGATATCAGAATGGAGTGGATTGAATTGGAGACAGTCTAAACCCACCTCCCACTCTACACCTGTATGCAATGTTGGAAAGGGAAAAACTGTTTTACAAATTTTAATATCTATGTTAACCTACATGCATATTGTAGTCCTGGAATCCAGAATCTTATGGCCAAGCAGAGAGGTTACTCTTTTGGGACAGTTCTGTTTGTTTCATAGGAAAGGAGTTCTATTTTTTCCACATGTTGATATATTAATAAGAGTATATGTGTTTTACATCTGTGTCATCTGTCACAAAGATCATTAACACGAAGTGACATTCAGAATTCTCAAAATCTTCCTACTTCTCTCACTCTGTATATAACAATAAATGGAAATGTTGGGCTTTTCCTTCAATGGTCAGTTTAAATCCCAATGGTATTTTTTTTTTTTGCCCTGTTGTACAATATCACTACTATCCTGGGTGAGAATAAATTCATCAAAACATCTCAGTCCTTAGCTGGGAGGATTATTGGCAAGGGAAGTTGCTCCCTAATTCCACTATTGCAAAGTAAGGGTTTGTAAATTAAACTGGGTCTCCCTTACCTAGCAGGACATCAACAAAAGCTGTTAAAATGACACACCTTTCGTCTTTTCTTCTCACTAAACATATCACTTTTGTGGCAATATTTTGACCATATTGTGTAATTGTGTTTAACTTAAACCAACATATTTTCTCTTGGCTCTAATAATCAGAAGAGAAATTTCCTTATATATCAGGGCTATTCTAAAATTTTTAAATATACATTTTTGTTTTTCTGATTAAAAAACAAATACCACCTAATTGCCAAAGATGGGGGGGAATCAGAAAATAAAAATTAATTGAAAGCATTATACACTTTATGTGAATTGTATGGTACATGAATTACATATCAATATAATCGTTGTAAAAAAATGTTAATCGAAAACTTAACACCTTATTGTATGAAGTTTGAGTCTCAACTAGTTAAGAAAGTTGTACCTTTGATGGAGATTTTTATCCTAAGTTAAGATTTACAACACCTGAGATTCTAAATGTATAAGAAAAGTTATTTATAAGAAATTCACAATTCTGACAATTTTATTTCGAATCCCCTTCACATAGTGCACTGTACTAAGCACATCTGACTTGGCAGACCCGTAATTGAACTGTCACCCTTCCTGCCAGCCATGCAGACTCCCAGACTCTTTAGGCAGCAATGAGTAATCTGCCCTACCCAGATTGTACGTGGCCAATCTAGCGTCCCAATGCAGCCCAAGCTCTATTTCAAGAAGAAAGATTATAAAATTGCCTCAGTGTGGCTGTTCAAGATAACTTCTGTGATTATGAAGCAAGGTTTATTTTCCCATTGACATTCTGCTATCCAATCTGCTGGGTAATCTAAGTGTAAGGAATGTACTTATTCTTTTTTTTTTTTCATTATTTACAAACAGCTTATATCACTTTGAGGCCAAAGAAAGAACTTAAAAAACAAAACAAAACAAAAAACTCCTGAGCATTTCTGGGTATTTTTTATTTGTTTTATTTTGTGTTGTTTTGTTTAATTGGAATTCACGCCCAAGAGACTGCCCATGGGGGCTGGAGTAGTGGTTTAGTGGTTACAGCGCTTGCCCCACATGTGTAAGGGTGTGGGTTCAAACCCCAGCACCATGTACACAACTAAGTGTCAGAGCAATGAAAGTCACAAGAAAAACTAAATAAAATTGATTCGCTCTCTTTCTCTCTATCACTGTCCTTCTCTCTCTCTTAAAAAAAAACAAAAAAACAAGAGAGACTGCCCATGGAGACCAAACCTAGCACCAGACTGGCACACTCAATTGCCTGAGGCACAACCTTGGAGTTGATTCCTATGCTGTCTCACATATCCCACAACCAATCAGCCACCAAGACCTCCTGATTCTCCTATCTAAATATCACTCCAGCCTTTACCCTCCCCTTAAACCCCGTTGCCCATTTCTGTTCGGGCCCTGGGGTTTGAATGATTATACAGCTGCTCTACTATCTTCCAGAATCTACCCTCAACCTCACCACCAGAGGGCTCCTTCTAAAATACAAATCTGTTCTTATTAGTCCCTAAAAAAATAAGTAATCTATTAAAAAATAATAATAAAAGAAAATTTCCCCATCGACCACAGGCTAAAACTAAGTGTGCCTACACTACCCAGCCCCACCACATCTATTTACCTCTCCAGAATCCTCTCTTACAACCTTTCCCCACCATACCCCACACTCGCCCAGGTTCTTCCCAGTCCCACCTTCTCAGCTGTACAAGGTGCTTGCAGTTGCCTGCAGTGAAGTGCTCTTGCGCACTTCCAAGCCTTCCCAAATCATGTCTTCTTAACCTCCAGTTCTCCCACCTCAGGTGAAATCAGACTCATCATCCAATACCCAGCTCAAATATCTCTTTGGTAAACATCCTCCCTGACCTCAGGGGGATGTGTTGATGCTACCCTTTATCCCTCTCTTGACCTTATATTTGTCTTGGAGTCTATTATATGGGCCAATCTTGACCTTACCTCAGAATCCAGAAAATTTTAGGAAGACAGTGAAGGGATTTCCAGGAATACGCCAACCTTGCAAGTTAAATACAAAATCTTGTGTCCATTTCAGATGAGTAGTTTCTGGAGAGAAGGGCCACCTCTCTCATCAGGTTATTAAGGGGAACTTTTGCCCATAATGATTAAGAACTTTCTATCCTAAATTATGAACATTTTTTTTGGAAATTTATTTATTTTTAAAGAGTGAGGGATGGAGTGAGAGGGAGAAAAAGAGAGAATCAATTTTATTTATTTTTTCATCTGGCCTTTGTTTCTTTAACACTTAGTTGTGTATGTGGTGCTGGAGTTTAACCCCAGGTCCTTGCTCATGCCAGGCAAGCACTCCAACCATTGAACCACTCACTGCTCCACCCCCAATTGTGAACTCTTTGAAGGTAGAAATATTCACATTATTATATTTTCCTAATTGTAACACTGTTCTTGGGGCTTATGAATGCTAGCTAAATTAATGCACAGGTAAGTGAGTGAATGAAATAACTCACTTAAAAGTATTTTATTGCTATAGGTAAGAACTAGTGTTTGATATAAAACCTACCTCCTATTTTTATGGGGAAAATAATTTGGCAAGGAAGACAGATGTTTAAGATTAATCACACAATTACTATTTAATTGCAAAGGTGGGAAGACCTATAAAAAACATACAGACTGCTAGAAGAGGGTATAACCAAGGGCTGGGGTCAAAGAAGGGTTCTTTGAGAATATATTATTCATAAAGTAAATAAATAATAAGGAAGAAATATTACAAAGAATGATAATTACAGTTACTATCCACTAATATGTTATAAGGTTAAGTGGAAGATAATGTAATTTATACACAAAGAATGAAATCCAAATTTTTAAATTCAATTTTAAAGATGGAAGAACTCATTAGTCAAAGCAGGGTTCATATTACTCCTAGATAAGATCACTTAGCTTGGACATTTCACCAGGAGATACCATGGAAAAAGTATATATAATACCTAACATTTTATGAAACTCTTCTTGTCACCTACCCAAAATCTCTAATGGCTTGAAGCCAGGTCAGGACACTTAAGATCAGACCCCAATGCAGCATGTCTCACAAGTCATGCTTAACAGAACTCAATGTTCCTGAAATTAATTCTGAATCTGGCCTCCATCCTCTGACCTCAGCCTCCTATTATTCCATTTGTATATCTTTGTTTCATTGGCTCCTGCTCTGCTCTGCCCTTCTGGCTGGCCAGGGTCACTTGGCTCTCAACTTACCTGCTATGTTTCCCAGACTTCAGCCTTTCCCTCCCTGGCCCTGCAGTTTCTCAGATTGACAGATCTGTATCCAAAGTCCTGAAGTGGTCTGGGATGCTGCTCAACTAGGAAGGCTGGCAGCCTAGCTGCACTTGGCTTTGCACATTCTGATTCTTCCAAGGCCACCTGTGGAAGCCAGAAACAATAGCGGATGGTTTAACATTTGAAAGGGTCAGAAATGCAGAGCAGTGTTTTCTGCATTTCCAGCTCACACAGGTGTGACTGTGGGGATCTCCTGTAACTGCTTTTGTCCAGCATTCTGCAAACTACTGAGACCCAGTTCTTAGTTTGGATTTTGATCACATGGTCGTGCACAGTAGAAAACTTGAGCCACACACAAAAGCTTTTAATTAAAATGGGCCTACAACTGGGATTAATGTGCATTGGAGTGATTTGTGTCCCCACGAGTCATAAGTAGTCTTAACCTCCAAGGTGACTCTATTTGGAGATTGGGTCTTTAAGGATGGAATTAAGGTTAAATGAGGTCATGAGGGTAGGGTATAAGAAGAAGAAATATCACATGCTCTCTCTTTCTTCTTCTCTGTCCCCTCCCCTTCCCTTTGCCCCCCTCTTTCTCCTCTTTTCTGCCTCTGTGCGTGCACAAGAAAGGCCACGTGAGGACACAGGGAAGGCAGCTGTCTCCAAGCCAAAGGCCTCACCAGAAACCAACCCTGATGACACCTTGATCTAGGACTTCGACCTCTCAAACCTCTTATGCCAGCCCTAGCAACCGAATACAAAGTAACTGCTCAATTTCTTCTCTACTACAACCAAACTGCAAAAAGACACTGCCTGATAATCTCTTTCCACCACTGCTGATCATGTAAGTTGAGTTGGGAAGAGAAATGTTAATACAAGAACTATTCCAGATCAGAAGTAAGAAGCTCATGAATCTCACCCTCTTCCTTACTTGCCTGTTTCTTGCAGACACCCAGACTCTCTTACCCTCTTGCCAAAGCTTGCTTTCAAGGAGGAGTCTGAAATGAATTCCCTCTAAATAAATAATGTAGCTGCATGAAGTGTTAAGTCACACAGGGACATGTGAATTTAACAGAAGTCAAGTGCTAAGCTAAAGGGATGCCAATCGAACAGTGAAGTATCATCTAGCATCCACCTATCCAACAATATAAGCCTATTGTGAGCTCAGGGATATCCCCAGTAGCAGTCTTAAAGCTCTGTGGATAAAAGAGCAGAGAAACACACTGGTAATGAGAAAAACAGACACCTAAGTAGGTTATAATGCAGCATGACAAAGGCTGCAATACAAATGTGAACAAAGGCGTGCAGGAAGGGGGATTGCAAGTTTGAGGCCAGACTCGGCATCTTAGCAAGACCTCAGCAACTTAGTGAGACTCTGTCTCAAAACAAAAAAATAAAAAGGGCTGAGGATTTAGCTCAGTGGGAAAGTGTCCCAGGTTCAATTCCTAGTACAAAAAAAAAAAATTACAGTAAAACAGTATTGAGGAACATTGCTTCAAACTTGTGCCAGATAGTCAGGGTAGATGTATATCTACATATACATATGTATGTACAGAATATTTTATTGATAAATGTGTATTATTATAGGCATGTGTGCATTATTATAATGCATGTATGCACATACTTATATATGTTTTGGGGGTATGAGTATGTGTGGGTGTGAAAGCAAGGCCCTGCTAAGATATCAGCTAATGCTCCTTGGGTACTTAAATATTATGTACCAAGCACACTATTTACAAGTGTTTAAACCTCATAACAAACACTGATGTAGAAAAACATAGTTACCCTCATGTTTGAAAACAAGGAAATCAAAGCACAGAGATGTTACTTTGTCCAAGATCACACAGGCAGTATGTGGCAGAACTGGAATTTCTGCCCAAGCAATCTAGGGACAGAGCCTGCCCTTTTAACTACTGTCTGTCTGGTTGTCCCAAAAGCTCTGAAAATATTCCACATACACAAATCTGGAAACAGTCTTTAGGCTATTTTAATTGTATGTGAGATTTTCTGGTTGCAGGAACAGAAACCCATTAAAGCAATTTAAAAACTGAGGGATTTATCATACACAACATCACACCGGAAGAAAGAAGGCTGGGGCCCCGTGGGAACTGGAACTGGTATTTGGGTAGCCTGGAGGAACAAAACAGCGTATCTGTCTGCCTCCTTAATACTCTCTGAGGCCACAAGATCCCTCTTTTCTGCACTCCTCCCCGTTCCAAATTTCTTCTTCTTCTCCCACATCCACTTTCTCTGTTTACTTATCAACATTCACATAGTGGGAAAACAGCCACCCTAGCCCCACAGGGCTTATCAGTTCAAGTGGCTAAACTTTGACTCCGGGGTTCAAGACAGAACTGCTCATCATCACTGATGGATTAGCTCTCCAGGGACAGTGCTTGGTGGGGAGACTGCTTTCTGAGGGGTGCGTAACTGTAGCCAAAGGCCATTGCCAGGAGTTCGGAGCCAGAGGCAGTTCATTAGAGACTGAGGGTGAGCAGATGACTCCACAGCAGGTCAGATGAACTCAGAGCTGCTCTTCCTACAGGATCGTTGTTCAAAACCAAGTCTTATCTTAGATGCAAAATGTACACCATTTTATCTCCTCAACAAAAGACATCATTGCTCTCTTTTTAAAGTAGCTAAGCTCAATGCCTCATAGCATCTGTAAGTATTTTGTCCCAAGTAACTACGAATGGGTCCCAGAACCAGGATGCAACACATGATATGCAAAGAAACTGAAAAGGAGGTGACAATATCTGAAGAGGATACAGTACATGAATATTTAAAAGGCAAAATAGGTGGTGGGGCAGTGGCTCAGCAATTAACAGTGCTTGCCTGACATGCACAAGTATGCAAGTTCAAACCCCAGCACCACGTACACAACGAAGTCTCAGAGCAACAAAAGCCACATGAAAAACTAAATAAAAATTGGTTCTGTCTCTCTCTCTCTCTCTTTCTCACTGTCCCTCCCTCTTTATTAAAAAAAAAAAAGTAAAACAGGTGTCCATCCTCTAAGGAGCAAGAATTGGTCCCCTCTAGGAGACTGTACTCATTATATGCTTATGCTAGTAAGCTGATGAATGAAAATGGAATCCTGTATAATCTTATGAATAGGAAAAGAAGACTGAAATTCACCTTAACATATTAATTTATTATACTAACTTCTAGACCCAGTAATATTAAGACATGTAAGTGGATAATTCTCAACCAAAACTATGGAAAGTATCTTTTCCCCCTTCTGTTGAATAAAAATAGAATAAATCAGTTGAAAGCAATTTGCTAAAAAGTGACAAACTGGAACATGAATACTTTTCATTGAACACATAGACCCAGTGTCACTATTTAAGCAAAACTTTGTCAATATATATACAAGATTGGCCATGATCTTGAAATCCAGATTTAGATTATCTGAACTTGAATCCTGGATATACCACAAGCTGTGTGATCTTGGGCAAGTTATTAAGCTTTCTGAGTGTTGTAGTCTGCATTATCATGACTGTAACTAAAAGACCTGACAAGATCAATTTTAGAAGGAAAAATTTATTTGGGGACTCACAGTTTCAGAGGTCTCGGTCCATAGATAGCTGGCTCCATTCCTTGGGGCTCGAGGTGAGGCTGAACATCATGGCGGAAAAGTGTGGTAGAGGAAAGTGCTCAAGTCATCACACCAGGAAGCAGAGAGGGAATCCACTCACCGGGTACAAATATATACCCCAAAGACATGCCCCAAGTGACCCACCTCCTCCAGCCCCACTCTGCCTCCTTTCAGTTACCAGTCAGTTAATTGCTATCAAAGGATTAATTCACTGATTGGGTTAAGGCTCTCACAACCCAGTCATTCCTCCTCTAAGCCTTCTTCCACTGTTCCACACATGAGCTTTGAGGAACATCCAGTATGTAAACCATAATACTGAGTTAAAATTTCTTTATCAGAAAAATAGGTAAAATAATACTGCCACGAAGTTGTTTGCAGGCATAAAATGAGTTGATCCTGTGAAAAGTATTTCATATGAGCTGTCACCTCACCAGTACTAATGATCAGTAACATCTTCTTTCAATGGGAATTCTGAGCTCTTCTTCAAGAGAGAATTCTTCTCTGTCTTGTGGCAGAGAATTGTGGTCAAGCCATCATTTTGAGACCCTCCTTTATATCATTATCCGGTTTCTAAAGTGAGAAAGCTTTCTTCCCCCCTCAGTTTGTTTTTAATCTTCTGATATCTATTACTTCTTGGTATCTCAGACAAACTGTATCAATCATATTTCTGGTTTCTAACTTCCACTCCTTTCAAGTTAATGAATAAAGAACATATGTATGAGACTGGAGGTCACACAGGTTTCTTAATTTGTAAAAGATTATTCTCAAATATATTTCTAAAGTTCCAATCCTCAGAATAACATGATAAAATATATTTACCTGTTAGCATCAATCACATCCTCATTTTCCTTTTTGTATAAGTCTGGGTTTATATGGAATTTCTTGGAACTGTTTTGGACTTAAGGATAAAGTGGTGAATCAAAGAGGAAGAGATATAAATATTTAAAGAAATATACACTTAAAGCAGTGTCCATTGGACATCAAATCAATATAGGGATGGCTTATCTTCATCTTTTCACAATATCTTTTTATATTTTGTGAGTACCACAAAATATTGATATATTTAATTTCATTACATGATCTAAGAATAACTTTTATAGCAAAAATATACACTACATATTATATATCTTTATTTTTCTTTTCTTAAAGAAGGGACAGCGAGAGAGAGAGAGAGAGAGAGAGAGAGAGAGAATCAATTTTTATGAAGTTTTTCACATGCCTTTCATTGCTCTGAGACCTCACTGTGTACATGGTGCTGGGGTTTGAACACTTGTACTTGTGGACGCCAGGCAAGCTCCGCAACCGCTGAGCCACCACTCCAGCCCCCAAATTATATATCCTTAATAGTTTAAAAACATTGCATGACAAGTATGGTGGCACAGTCCCAGCAGTGTTGGAGGCTGAGGTTCAAAGATGCTTGAGCTTAGGGATTTGAGACCAGACTGGCAACATACAAAGACCACATCTCAAAAATAAAAGAATAGCAAAATAGGGGCTGGAGCAGTAACTTCGAAGTTACAGCACTTGCCTGGCATGTGTGAGGACACAGGTTTGAAACTCAGCACACGTACACAACAAAGTATCAGAGCAATGAAAGCAACATGAAAAACTAAATAAAACTCTCTCTCTCTCTCTCTCTCTCTCTATCTCTTTAAAAAAAGAATAGAAAAATAAAAACATATTTCAGGGGCTGGAGAGGTGGCTCAGTGGTAGAGCACTTGCCTGGCATGCACGAAGTCCCAGGTTTAATCCCCGGCACCACACGGACACTCCCTTTCTCTCTCTTTAAAGAAAATATTTTGCAAACATGTATCCACATCAATGAGGAGAAAGCTAAATCTAACACGATATGTGATCAGTTATTTTCCAGTTTTTCTGTTAATATTTGATTGGCACTTCTTTGTTAAATTGAGGGATCTACTAGTATTCATGGGGACCCAAGCCAGAGTTTTAAAATAAAGATAAAAGAGAAATAGTAATATGGAGAAAAATCTATTGATTTATATAATAGATTTTACATAATAGATTTATGAACAGATTTCCATGTCCTCCATTTTTCAAGGACAGCATGGGGTCAGAAGACTTTCATTCCTTGTGTTTCTTCACTTGGTTAAGGCGTAAGGAAGTAACAATGAACAACAGCTATTCCCCTCGTATTGCTTGTCCTCTGGAGGGGAAGATAGACATCCATCAAATAATTATAGTTGTGACAGATGTTACTAAAGAAGAGTGATGGTGGAGGGGCCGTGGGAATCATAATGGGGCAATTAACTTAGCCTGGGGCATCAGATGAAAAGTCCTTAAGGAGGTAGCTTAGGAGTTGAGTCTCAGCGAATGAGAGACAGTTGATCAGGTGAAGAAGGCGGTGGGGCTGGAGGTTAAACATGGAGAAGAGAGGCACAGGTGCCTGGCTATGTAAATGACATGAGATGAAAACTGTCCCAGAAACTGAGCATCAGGCCTATATGCCTGAAAGGTGAGAGGAAAATAGTAAACTAATACAAGAAAAAAAAAGAAGAAACATGGTTCAGATCATGCTAAGCCTCATAAGACATTGCAAATTTTACAGTGCCTCTTACAAAAAAAAAATTAGAAAACCATGGAAGAACTTTAAAAGATGATTTTGAGTGGGATACAGTGGTACATGCCGGTCACCCCAGCTATCGAGGCTATGACAAGAAGATCTCAAATTCAAAGCCAGTCTTGGCAACTAGAGAGACCCTGTCTCAAAAAAGGGCTGGAGATGTAGTTCAGTGGCACAGTACTTGACTGGCATGCACAGGGCCCTGGGTTCAATTCCTAGTACTGAAAAAATGATAATAATAATTCTAAAAAGGGGGTAGGGGTATAGCTCAGTGTTAAAGTACCCTTGGGTTCCAGGATGAGGCAGAGAACACTCAGGGGGAGGGAAAATTTATCTATAAATAAATAAATACCTTGTATACATGAAGGCAAGTGGATTAGGAAGCAATGAGGGGTAATGCATAGAAACCAAATAGGAAGCTACTGCAGTAACTCAGAAATGAGATTACAGTGAATTGGTTTGGGGTGGCCATAGGGAGGATGGAGAAGGGTTGATGGATTTCAGATATATCTCAAGACGTGCATTTTTCTAATGCTTTTTGTTTTTTGAAGAGAAAGGGACAGAGAGAGAGAGAGAGAGAGAGAGAGAGAATCAAGTTTATTTAGTTTTTCATGTAGCTTTCATTGCTCTGACACTTAGTTGTACACATAGTTCTGGGGTTTGAACCTGTGTCCTCGTGCATGCCAGGCAAGTACCAAAATCGCTGAGCCGTCACTCCAGCCCCTTTCTAATATTTTTTTTAAGAAAGAGGGGACAGAGAGAGAGAGAGAGAGAGAGAAAGAGAGAGAAGCAATTTTTATTTAGTTTTTCATGTGACTTTCATTCCTTGGACACTTCGTTGTGTACGTGATGCTGGGGTTTGAACCCACATACTCACGCATGCTAGGCAAGCACCGTAACCACCAAGCCATGGCTCCAGCTCCCTTTCTAATGATTTTTAATAGAACAGTTTAATACAGAGAATGAGGGTATGAGCTGACCAGAGAAACACAGTGGATTTTCTGGGCTATACTTAGAATCCATTTGAGGCTGGTGGCAGTGTCATTTTCCCCAGAATTATTCTGCAGCTGGGCAAACCTAGGGGCTATCAAATTTAGCCAGATTTGTTCATATTTTCAGGTAAGTATGGAGTAGGAACAACTAAGGGAATTCACTGGTAGGCAAGTGAATGACTTTCACGGTCGTACCAAGGAATTCAAACTGTATAAAGAAGACAATAAAGCAGGAAGATATAAGAAGGTAAACACACACTGGCATGAGAAAGCAAGCTAGAAGGTTAGGAGGGTGGTCATGTCTCAAGAAATGGCATCTGCATTGGTGATTTTCTAGATAACTGTAGGAGTGGTTGGTTGAGACAGACACTGGGGATAAGGTCATTGACAGTGAAGAGTTGAAGGGGTGAGGACGGTGACCATGTGCATCTCTGGAAGTCAATCAAGCTGATGAGGGGTTTAGGGAAGACTATGAGCCAGACAACGAAGTCTCTCTTGAATGGTGCAAAGTGTCTAGGATAAGGTGGAGTACACTTGGGGGAGGGAAAAGAATTTTTATCAACTGTTAAAAATTGGTTAGATCTCAGGGCTGGAGCAGTGGCTCAGCGATTATGGCATTTGCCTGGCATGTGTGAGGACGTGGGTTCAAACCCAAGCACCACGTACACAACCAACTGTCTGAGCAATAGAGAGCACATGAAAGACTAAATAAAATTGATTCTCTCTCTCACTGTTCCTTTCTCTTTCAAAAAAAATAATTTGGTTAGATCTCATTGTAAGGTTTCTCTGCAACCTGCTGACTGGGGGCATGGCTTCAGCTAGCCCATGCAGCTGGCTAAGGGGCATGTCACAGGGCATCTTGCCCACGAAAAGAACAGTGAATGAAGACGCTGGCAGACAAGCTCCAATGGATTGACGGATCCACCAGCCAATCTCAGAAAGGCCAACCCCATTGTCTTCTCTCATTTCCCTAAAATTATAAAGCAGCTACCCAGCCGAGGTCCAGCACCATTTTCCCTGCATGCCATTTACCCTGCATGTTGTTTCCCCTGACGGAGGTCACTTCCCATGCCCACCCTCATTATGGTAGCACAGGTGAATTTGGTCCAGGAGCAACAAATCCCAATAAACATCTCCGCCTGAATTTACACCCGTGCCATTCTTTTTTTTTCTTATTTTTACACTCATAATATCTTTTAAAAATTTTTTTATTAGTGCATCATAGTTTTACATAATGATGAGATTAGTTGTCTCATATTCCTAGATGCACATAAATCAGCAAACAATTTGTTCAGTATCCCCCCACCCCTCTACCTCCCTCCTCTGTCCCCTGATCCCTTGCCTTTTTTCTGGGTCCTATACTGTTCCTTAGAAACCCAAATACAGTGACATAATTCTTATACCTATGAAGAACATTTTATATATATATACGACTATAGTATATATAGTGACATTTATAACTGCTTGGAATGTACCTTGCTTTATCTCGGTTCCAACATTTCCCCTTCTCCTCCCTTCCTATCATCCCTTGTTATTCTTCAAAATATTTGACAATAGGATTAATCATTTATGTTTTTGTACAGGTATGCAGCATAACTTGTTCAAATATCTTATGACATATCTTGGAACTGTATCTCATAATATTAACATTTGGCATTTTTGTTCTATGGATCTTATACATGAGTTTGATAACTTTACTCCCAAGCTTGGGTTTAGGTCCAGCCTCCACAAATGAGGGAAAACATTCAGCCCTTGACTCTCTGGGTTTGGCTAACTTCATTCAGCATGATTTATTCCAATGCCCTCCATTTACCTTCAGTAGATGCAATATTATTGTTTCTAATAGCTGAGTAGAACTTCATTGTATATATATACCAGAGCTTTTGGATCCATTTATCCAGCGAAGGGCATCTGGGTTGGTTCCATAATTTAGCTATTGTAAATTGAGCTGCTGTGAACATGGATTTTCCTGTGTCACTGTAATGTGCTAATTCTAACTCCTCTAAGAAAATACCCAGAAGAGGGATAGCTGGGTCATATGGTAGATCCATGTCTTATTTTTCGAGGAGTCTCCACACTGCTTTCCAGAATGGCTGGACCAGTCTACAATTCCACCAACAGTGTGTTAATGTTCCTATCTCCCCACAACCCCTCCAGCATTTATTTTATTATTTGTATTCTTCATCTTTGCCAGTTTGACTGGCGTGAGGTGAAATCTTAATGCAGTTTTGATTTGCATTTCTAGATCTCATAATATCTGAAACATATACAACAATGACATATAAAACAGAGTGAAAAATGGGCGACCAAAAAAGAACTGACATTTACTGAGCACTGTGTCATTCTGGTAACCATCTGTGTTTTGTCTGACACCTTTTCAGTTTTTGTGGGGGTCTGGTGAGGTTGCCTAAGACTTAACCCAATCCACCAGCCTTTGTAAAATCAGGTGCGCTAACCCAGAACAATGAGTATCATTCTCCTGGGAATTTAAATCTTCCAAACAATCAAGAATGGTTGAAAATGAGCCCAATCATCCATAGAGATGACTGTGCCCCCAAAATAGGACTTACTGCTATTGTGAAATGTGGAGGCCCCCAGTTCTGAAACTCAGTTGCTTGCTTCTTCCGGGCTTCTTTATGATACCCATGATCATTCGAAAAATGTACTTTTCTCTTTTAAGTTTGGCAGAATTGGGTTCCATTGCTTATAGTCCAAGCAACGTGCTAGGTGCTTTGTATGCTGGATCGTCTCATTTTACACTCACAGCAGCCTTGAAAGGAAGGCTCCAGAATCCCCACTTATGCACAAAAAATGTGAGGCTTGCTGAAACTAAGGAAACTTGCTCATGGACATACAACAGGGACGTGTGAAACATGACAAGGTCCCTAGGTCCGTGTCCTGGACACCAAGGGCAATGTTCCCTCCACAGCACAAAGGAATGAGTTCCTTCATTGTTTCATAAGCTTAACATATCACATGCATTCTGTTTTAAATAGCCTTCACCTGGTATTAGCATACACAGCAAATTAAAGTTCTATATATCACTTTAATGTATCCACATGCTTTTATTTTCCTACTTAAAATATCTCATGATCATATAAAATATGGATGTTATTCTCTCTTTTGTGTGTGTTCCAAGTGTTTTTGAGTTCCTTAATAGTAAGAACAATGTAATTTCATGCTACCTCACATGGTTATAATAGCCACGGTATTAAACAAAGCTAAAGGGTTGGGGGTTAGTTCAATGACAAGTGCTTGCCTAGCATGTACAAGGTCCTAGGTTCAATTCCCAGCAGCACCACCAAAAAAATAAATAAAACTAAAACATAAAGATTAGTAAAGATGGGGGCTGGAGCTGTGGCTCAGATGTTTCGGCACCTGCCTTGCATGCGCGGGGAACCCCAGCACCATGTACACAACGAAGTGTTTGTGCAACAAAAGCCACATGAAAAAGTAAATAAAACTGATTCTCTCTCTCTCTCTAACTGTCCCTCTCTCTCTTAAAAAAAATTAGTAAAGATATATCATTTATGTAATGAACTTACTAGATACTCCATGAAAATGAAGTATAAGAAGTGACTTTTTCTTTACTTACTGTCTAATTGGAAAGGAAAATAATAAAGATATAAAAATATATTAGTACATAGAAATTAAACAAAAATGCAAAGGTAGTGTATGCTTTACAGTGAAATGAAGTTTTAAGAGAGATGATTATGAAGTCCTATGAAAAACTAGAAGGAAAGAGCTCAGATCCAGGGAATATAGGAAACAAGGAAGGAATAACACAGTTGTCTCTGTCTCTAAAAAAATGTATTATGTCTACATAACAATCTTCAATAATAAAAGTTTTCTGGGATGCATGGCTGACACATCGTATATCTTCATCCCAGGGGAGAATTTCCAGAAGTTGATTTTGCAGATTTATGGGACACAACTTCTGAGTGGTCACTGGAGCCACTGTGTCATTTCCCTGCTTCTTCTAGCTGAATGGGTGACATCACTAATTCTAAGTGTAGTAAGAACTGTCATTGTTTCATGTTAGAAACCTCTCTGGGGGATTTGGTGCTATTTTCTCAGGTTGATTATTTGAGATTTATGTCCTGAAATGCCAAACTGCATTTTTAATCTATCATTAAAGTAGATTATCAGAAGCAGAAATGACAAGATTTAACACACATTTTTTTTGTGCCCAAGACTAACAGCAAAAACTGCAATGCGTTTCACTGTGTTCAAAGTAAACATGATATATTAATGAATGGCTTTTCCTCTCTCACTGAATAATTATGGGTTCCTTCTTACTAAAAACAAATTATTTTTATTTCCCGTTAAGAAGACTGTGATTAATTGTACAAAATTACACTTGTCTTTAATTGAATAGATTTACTTTTTCATGGATTAATGAGATGTTATACATTATTAACTAGCTTGGGAAAAGCCAACCAAGTAAATTTTTCTCTTCATGACTGAAACTGGGTTGGTCACAGCAACAATGGAACTATACACAGGGTCAACAAGTGGCATTTCTTTATTAAAATGACCTGTGGCAAGCTGCCCATGGTAGCATAGTGTCCTATAGTTCTCATTCTAATTTATTGAAAGTACATTGATATCACACAAATCTCACCTAAGAGGACTCTAGTCTTGTGAAATTTCCTAGAAAACCACAAAAGAAAAACCCAAGGGGCTGAAGCCTTGTAAAGACAGATCCCTGGGGCTGGAGCGGTGGCTCAGCGGTTAAGGCGCTTGCCTGGCATGGGCAAGTCCGTGGGTTCAAACCCCAGCACCTATGTACACAGCTAGGTGTTGGAGCAATGAAAGCCATGTGGAAAACTCACTAAAAATTGATTCTCTCTCTCTTTCTCACTGTCCTTCTCTCTTAAAAAAAAAAAAAAAAAAAAAAGGATAGATCCCTAAGGCGGGATTTCTTGACCTTAGACCATTAACATTTTGGGCTGGATAGTTTCGTTTTTTATCAGTGTGGGCTGTATTTTGCATTGTAGGATATACCTACAATGCATTGTAGCATCTACCCACCAGATACTAGTAGTTTACACATTCTCAGTTGTTACAACCAATGATACCTCCAGACATTGCCAAATGTCCCCCTAGGAGACAAACTTGCCTCTGGCTGAGAACCTTTGAACAAATTAGTAGCAATCCTTTCCAGTCCCAAACCTGGAACACATTGTATTTGCTTCTGCTAGTTTCTCTTTGATATCCATAATCTTGTTCTGATAATAGCAGCTCTAGTTAACCATGTGGATTTCTTGAAATAAAGACCACACTTCCCAGCCTCCCCTGTGGCTAAATGGAGCAATGTTACTAAGGTTAGATTAACAGAATTTAAGGGAAATTGTGTAGGAAACTTCCTGGTCATGTCCATAAAAATAAAGGAGTATTTCCTCCTATTCTGCTATCTTCCTTCTTTCTGGCTAAGCATAAACATGATGGTAAGGGCCTGTTTTAGTCCATTTTGTGTTGCTAAAAATTTTGGATGGTCAAGAGCATGGTACTGGCTTCTGCTCTCATGTCAAAGACTTACAGCAGATGGCATCGAAATGGCAGGAGTGTGTGTGACAAGGAGAGATCGTATGGTGAGACAGGCAGCCAGAGAGTGGGGACAGAACAGTCTTGCAAACCTCTCTCAAGAACCAGCTAGAGCACAATGACAACTATATTAATTCCTTTAAAGGGCAATGCTCCTGGTGCCTCCCCGTAGCATCTGACTCTATCGTCTCTTATATTGCTAAGCTGAGGGCCAAGCTGCCAACACCTGAATCTCTGGTGGTCACACTCAACTTATATTAAACCCTGAAAGAGAGAAACCTGCCGTACTGGACACGGGAATCGGATACAGTGAGTATGGTAGAATAGTAGTAAAAGCAACCGGCTGTAGGGTGTAGTTGAGTGCCATATCAGCTCTAAGCCCTGGAGAGTTATGCTGGGGTTTCTGCAACAGCTTTCATGCCTGACCCAAGCAGCATGCAGGGACCCTTTACCCTACAGTGTTCCTACTATGAGGGGATCTGGATAAGTCTGTTTTCTATTTATTTTTTATGTTTTTTTTTGAGAGAGAGGGAAAGTGAAAGAAAGAGAAAGAGATAATCGATTTTATTTAGGGTTTTCTTTTTTTAATTTGGCTTTCATTGCTCGGACACTTTGTTGTGTACTTGGTGCTAGGGTTTGAACCCGTATCCTTGTGCATGCCAGGCAGGCACCTCAGGCGCTGAGCCACTGCTCCAGCCGCTGGATTAGCCTGTTGTGTGATAAAATACCTGATGCTGGGTTCTTTATAAAGAAAAGAAGTTTATTTAATTCACTTTTTTGAAGATTCAAGAACATAGCACCAGCATCTGCTTGGTTCCAGGGAAGGCCTCCTGGATACATCATGACCTGGATGGCTTCATGGTGGATTGAGCACAAGAGAGAGACCACACGGCAAGACAAGAAGCCAGAGCAATTCATGGGCCACACTTGTTCTTTTTATAAGAACTTGCTCTCCCAAGAACTAACTGGAGTCCCATAAGAACTTCATAAATCCCTTCCACAGGTAGCAGCACCCCTCAGTGACCTAGCTACCTTCCACTAGGCCCTTCCGCTGGGCCCCACCTCAACACTGCCACTGAGGGATCAAGCATCTAACAAGGAGAGCTGTGGGCAACACACTCACACCACAGTCTACCCAGAGCAAGATCCAAGACAGTGTTCTGGGCAATACGACAAAAACAAAAGGCTCTGTGTTCCTGGGAAAACTGTTCCCCTCTTTATACAAACATGGCCTTTTCTCCTTCTCTCTTCTTCTTCTTGAAAGGACGTGGACACAATTCCTGAGGCTGCAGAAATCATCATCTTTGAGCTTCTGCAAAGGCTGATTTCTGAATTTCTTGTTCTATGAAGAAAATAGCTCCAATGTGCTTAAACAACTACCGTTGGGTTTTTGTCATTTGCAGCCATTGCTAACTGATTCATACCTACAGGCTGATAAGGCCTGGGGGGATTTATTATAATAAATATTGCTAACCCTCCTAAAATGATGCTCTGAGGCTCATATACAAGCCAATATCTCTTTTTGCACATTTTGCTAGCTGTATGTGGTCTTTGTGTCACTTCTTACAATGTTTTGATATTCATTTACCTCTCAAAAAAATTTGGTACTGGCAAGGATGCAGAAAAACTAGATCCCTCCTACACCACTGGTAGAAATATAAAATGCAGAGCCACCCTGCAAAATTGTTTGGCAGCTTCTTATGAAACTAAGTAGGCACTTTCTATACAACCTAGCAATCATTTGTTCTTGGGCATTTATGACAGAATAATGAAAACAGACACATAAAATAAACCTATACAAGAGTGCTCATAGCACCTTTGTAATAGCAAAAAGCTGAGCACAACCCAGATGTTTTTCAAAGCATGAATGGTTACATAGACTCTGATAAATCCGCACAATGGAATATTCTACTCATTAATAAATAAGAATGAGCCGCTGAAACACGTAACAACCTGGATGGATCTCAAGGGCATCATGCTACTGAAAAAAGTTAATCTCAAAAGTTTACAGACTCTTTAGTCCATCTGCTGTTGTGATGACAGAATTCTATATACCAGGTAACATGTGAAGAAAAGAAATTTGGGCTGGAGCGGTGGCTCAGCTATTATGGTGCTTGCCTGGCCTGCATGAGGATTCCAGTTCAAACCCCAGCACCACATGCATAACAAAGTCTCAGAGCAATGAAAGCCACATGAAAAACTAAATAAAATTGATTCTCTCTTTCACTGTCCTTCTCTCTTTAAAAAAAAAAAAAAAGAAATTTATTTCTTACAGTTCTGGAGACTGGGAAGTCCAATGTCACAGTGCCCGCATTTGGTGAGGGGCTTCTTGCTGTATCATTACATGGCAGAGGGGATCATATGATGAGACCAAGGGGAGATGTCTGCTCAGGTCTCTCTTTCTTCTTATAAAACCCCTAATCCCACCTTGAGGGGTCCAGCCTCATGATGTCATCTAAGTTAATTATCTCCCAATAGCCCCACCTCCAAACAACACCATCAGCATTTGAACTTGGGGATTAAGTTTGCAACACACACACACACAAAAGTTTGCAACACATGACACATGAACTTTTGGGGGATACATTTAAGCCATAGAATATACCTTACAATTCCATCTATATAACATCCTGGGAATAACAAAAATATGGACCTAGGGAACAGAGTAATGGTTGCCAGGGTTTAGGAGCAGGGGAGATAAGGAGGATGTGAATAAGATGCTGTAAAGCAAGGGAGTTTTCTGTTTTGTTTTGCTTTTTGGTACCAGGGATTGGACGTAGTGGCACTTAACCATTGAGCCAATTCCAAGACCTTTATATTTTTTATTTTGAGACAGGATCTTGCAAACTGCTTAGGGCCTAGTGAAGTTGCTGGGGCTGGCTTTGAGTTTGTGATTCTCCTGCTCAGCCTCCCAGTCTGCTGGGATTACAGGCAGGGACACCATTCCTGGCACAAGAAAATTCTCTTGTGAAGATGGTATGGTTCCGTGTCTTAATTGTAGTTTTAGGTACAAGAATCCATACTTGGAATTAAATTGCATACAACTATAAATGAAAACACAAACACATACAAATGACTATATATTAAACCTGGCGAAAACGGCTTCTATGGTCTAGATAGCGGTGTTGCTCTAGACAGTTTACTGGTTTTAATATTGGACTATAGTTATATGAGATGTCACCACCAGGGGAAGATAGATGAAAAGTGCGCATAATTCTATGCCTTAGTTTTGAAACTTTCTGTGAATCTATAATTATTTAAGGAAAAAAAAGATTTTAAAAGTCAATGGGCTGGAGCGGTGGCTCAGTGGTTTCGGCGCTTGCCTGGCAAGCACAAGGACCTGGGTTCAAACCCCAGCACCACGTACACAACTAAGTTTTGGAACAACGAAGGCCATGTGAAAAACTAAATAAAGTTGTTTCTCTCTTTCTCTGTCTCACTGTCCCTCTCTCTTTAAAAAAAAAAAGTCAATCTTAATAATCAGAAAAAGAGATAATCGATAATCCAGAGTATCTTTTCTGGGGGAGGGGTTTACATTCATTTTTCTTAAAATTTCTCACACAGTTTTTAAGTTTGATAGATTTCTAGTGTCATTAAAATTAATGTGCTATAACTCTAAAAAGAGAGGAGAGAAGAAATCAAAGATTGTGCGTGGGAGGAAGAAAGCATGTAAGAATGTTATCTTTTGCACTTACAGATCAAGGATCATGGGGCTTGAAAGGTGGCTCAGCGGTCAAGGTGTTTGCCTGGCATACACAAGATGCAGGTTCGAATCCCAGCATCACGTACACAACAAAGTGTCGGAGCAACAAAAGCCACATGGTAAACTGAGTAAAACTGATTCTCTCTTCTCTCTCTCTCTTTCTCCCTTCTCTTAGTTAAAAAAAAAAGATGAATGATCATGAAACTGCAAAAATGTTTTCACAAAATTGACCTTGAGGGTCTTATCCAAGCACACTCAAATGATCGAGGAATAAGGTACATATAAATACAGTGCAGAAAGGAATTTTTAAGTCAGTAAGATTGCTTTGGGAAACTCCTCATCCACTTACTCCTTATAGATGGAAGACTCTGGCACCCAGCACACAGCTATAGTCAGCCTTTCTTGGGAGGGGGGCGGAATTGACAATTTGGGACTATTAAGCAAGCTACAGAAACACTGTATGCACTTTCCCAGAAACACAGATTGTACATAATCATAACAAGTAGAGCAGGAAATGCATGCAAAATTCTTACACAAGCTCTCTTTGAGAAGAGTAAAAGAAAAACTGTCCACCAAGTCCCCCATGGTTGCCTCAAATGAGGTAGGAATTTTGATTGACTGTGACCCTTGGTTGCTATCATAATCCTCGTTTCCATCTAGAGGGGTAATAAAAGGTCAGAAAGCTTTCCTTTTCTGAGGCTGTTACCTGGTTGTTCATAGAAGCGGCCACAGATGAGGGGCAAAAAAACCCAATGTCGAGTCAAAAGGGTATCCCAATGGGTATAACATTTTTGAAAAAATGACTACTGCCAAAGCAGGTCTTACATGAATGTCCTATAGCATTATCTCAGGAAGAACACGAAGACCCAGCAGAAAACTCATTTCAATCGCCTGCTGTCCTGAAGTTTCAGACCCACTATGTATTAAAAAGAACTGAAAAGGCCAGTGAGGAAGGAGCTGTCCCCGAGTTTGGCAAAGCCCAACTCTATTCAGGAACTCTTTCACTGTTTTCAGTTCTACCTGTGACCTCTGGCAGTATGCAAACTTGTTGATGTGGGAAATTTTCTGGAAGCACTAACTGGATTATACAGATGGTAAAATCACATGTGTCTTCTCTCTGAACGAGGCCTACCAACGTCAGATGCACATCAAAATCATGATTAATGTGGGCTGCTGAATGAATACCGGAGTCAGAAATTTAACATAAACTCCAGTTTCCACTCTTATTTTAAAATATTAACTTGGGATTACAATATCCTTGAATTCAAATTTCAATGATATTTTTCAGAGAATTTAAGAAATAAACTGTGAAATGCTAGAAGATGCATTAACACTATTTGAAATTATTTGCCCAAATTAAATCTTTCAGAACTCAGAGAGGGTCATTTTGTTTATTTGGCATTACATTTGGAGAAGAACTGCATTTTTCTAAAATGCAAAAGGCTGAATTATGGCATCAATTTAAGGGCCCAAGGTATCCAACTGTGAGGAGAAACTGCAGCAGGGAAGAATGTAATTATGACCATATTTCATATTGGACAAACGGGCCAATTCCTTTATCTTTAACAATGGCTGCAGAAAATGTCAAAGCTCAGTTTTTTCCCCTCTTCTCTCTCTCTTTTTTTCTGCTGTGTGACTCACATCCTATAGCAACTCCTGGGAGACTTGAAAGCCTTTCTAGCACATCAATTCCCAGGACTCAATTTCTCTATCAGATTGTTGCAAATAAATCTCATTTTATATCTCAGCTCATAGCAGCAGTGAAGATGCTTACTGCGCCTCTGCTTTCTATTGCTGTGTTTAACGCTACAGCTGAGGGCTTGATCAACCCACCAAGAGCCATTGAAGATGGGAATGTGATGTCCCTCCCTGCCCCCTCAGCCCTCAGTAACAACTGAGCATTAAGGTAGTAAATCACCATCATAATTGTCTAGATATATCCAGTCAACCGGCTTAATGAGACGAGAAGTAGGTGCTGGGGAAGAGGAATGACATTTTAACAAGACAACTCACATCAAACTGTAATTTATCCTTCACAGCACATTTAATTTTTCTGGAAAGTTATCAGAAGCAAAATCACCATTTGGAAGATGCCAAGCCCTGCTGACCCTTTGCAATATACTCCATGAAGTCAACAGAATTATACAACACATTCTCACAATACTTGGACATCTATGCTAGCACTATGCTGTCTCTCAATCTCATTTCTAGTGGTTCTGTAGCATTCGAGTTTGAAAATATTCTCTTTGAAATGACGGGAGTTTGATACAGTACTACTTTTTTCATTCTGCAAGTCTGGGACTTGCATTGCCACCACCTCCTGATAAGGCATTGACTGATTACTACCTCCAAGCCTCCTTAAGTATTCCCCAATCTATGGCATCTGAGTCTGCTTGAGGCTGGGTTCCGAGTGAGCAGCAAGGTTTGTCCATGCAGTGGTCCCTGCAGCCATCTGCGGGTGGGGAGGTAGGGACTGCATCACCTGAGAGGGCACACGTGGAAAGCTGCCGGTGGGGAGTATCATGGTGGCCAAGCTCCTTCCTTGATGCCCAGCAGCTTTGCAATTGATGCATTTTAGAACTTAATAAGAAAACAAAGTTGAAGTCACAAATGCTTCTCACTGCTCCCTTGAGGTTCTGTTTGTTTGTTTGTTGTTGTTGTTTGGTACCAGGGATGAACCCAGGAGTACTTAATGACTGAGCCACAACCCCAGCCCTATATATATTTTTTTTAATTTAGTTTTTTATTTTGAGACAGAGTCTCGTTAAGTTTCTTAGGACCCCAGTAAGTTGCAGAGGCTGGCTTTGAACTTGTGATCCTCCTTGCTCAGCCTCCCGAGCCACCAGGATTACAGGCGCATGCCACGACACCTTTTTGCATTCTCTGTTTCAGCTTGAACGGTGTAGAGCCACAGTCTGCCACCATGGCAGTGCTGGGTCTGCTCCATGCTTGCTGGCTTCTCTGCACTTCCTACCTTCTTTTCCTTCCTCATAACTTATTCTTGTCCTAGTCTTCTCCTTTTCCTCTCAGCGTTGCTCCTTTCCCCTTTCAGGTTTCTCAGCTTTGCAGAGGCCCCTCCCTCTTGCTAAGTCACCAGTGTCTCTTGATTTAGACAGAAGTCCTAACACAGGTCATTCACATGAACAC